>JFFI01000540.1:29609-46665 GCA_001563125.1 Colletotrichum salicis
GGTTCTAAGGGTATCGACAAGAAAAATGCATGTTGCAAGCATGCGCGCGCTGTAAGATGGTTTGTGTCGCTGTGTGTTTTTTGGGGGGGACAAAACCAAGCCGCTTCGGAGATGTCTCGTGGGATGTGGCATGTGTGTGTGAAATCAACAAAAATAGACCTGGTTCGGCCGGTAAAAGATACCGGAGAAAATGACACTATTGCCTGCCCGCCGCCGGCTCTCACAACTGGCGCCCGAATTGACCACTGGCGCTGAGAGACGGTGGAGAACCCAAGAGGCCTGTAAATTTGACTGTGGGGGTGCCGAAAGATGCCGAACTCCGGACCATGCCGACTTCGGTCTGATCAACTGGATGGCGGCTGCTCACCGAAGGTGGGATTTATTAGGTGACGCTCAGGCCATGATATGACTTCCAGTTCTCTCACAGATCGTCTCTTTCCTCTCGAGCTTTCATCTGAGAAGTGGACGGGCACTGACCAAATTGACTTGGAAGTATTGCTCCAAGAGCTGGACGCCTTTCTCTATTTTTGATTGTCCTCCTTTCTCATTTCATCTTTGGTCCATTGCTCATAGACTCCAAGACAACGGAACAGGCAAAAATCGTGTCATTCTCGACAGCTCGTCATCAAATTCTATTAAAGGCATTGATGAGCAAACAGGGAATTAGTGATTCACTGAGCCGACCTGTATCTCTTTGCATTTCGTCCATATCTTCTAGAAATTTATTTGAGAAGCCGGCTTTTCCGATCCACATCACAACATCTCAATCCTTATATAAGAAAGGCTAACTTACCTAAACCAAGTCTTGCTTGAAAGACATTGAAGAACAAGATACGAATGAAGAAATGCATTCCAACATCTTTCGGCTTGACAACCAATGCTAGCTCTAGGTATTTATGTGTATTTTATACCCCGATCGACTACGCTTTTGTGGATTTTGACGTGGCGTGATACGGACGGATACTTCTGGGGACACTCGTCTTGAGGAATGGAGAGGGGCGGGTCCCAGGGATCCTCGATCCGTGTCATCTACCTGCCAGAGTATGCCGAAGCAGAGACTGACAAGTCGTTTCAAGTTTCATTACGCCTAAAACCTTACCATATTTTTACATGTACGGATAGAAACTTCGAATACGTATCCGCCTCATAACGGATAAGAAGGGAGCGGTAGATATAATATCCGCGGCATGACCTAGCCTCACCACCCCTTGGTCCCCCGAATCGTTGAGCGTGGAAGCAAGAAATCCCCCCCAAATTTCAAGCAGACATTCCAATTCTATACATAGAATGGCCAGTAGTATAAATCAAAGGATCATAGTAGAGTTTTACTTCATCTGTTCCTACTTTAGCCTGCGCAAGTCCAAGTAGAGAAGCTACGCAGCTCGTAGGAAACACTCACAATATTGCTCACATATCACTATTATCCCACTCCTCTATCTTAATTGGATTGGAGAACAGCTGGCTCCTAGGACTGATCATACCCAAGCTCCCAAAAAGGGGGTCTGCAGTGAGACTTCGACCCCTAAACATCAGCGGTACTCCCGCCTGCCAGCCTGCTAGCCTCTCTTGCAGGTTTGCAGGCTCACAGCTGCACAGCTCTTGCAACCTCATGGCCCGTCCAGGTAACAGCTTCGCCATTCAATGCATCAGGCTCCACGAATATCGCCTCTACATAAAGCTTGTACAAGCAAAGAAAAGGGGATGGGGGCACTCAAAAGCACTCTCACCGATCTTGGTCGGTCAAGGGCGCAGGCGGGAAGGCCGCAGCACAACATCGCTAATGCAGTGGGAGAAAGTCTATGAGGAGAGAGAGGGGGCCACGGGGGGCCCATTGCTTCGTCACAAGCATATGGCTTGATTTTGATCCTTTTAATTCTCATGATGAGCTGACAGGAACATTATCTCTCGCGCAGAGTTGCACCTTGCGCCTGCCTAGCATGAAGGGCTGTGGCTTGGGAAGCGGTCTGCCCGCTTTTCCCCCCTTCTCCAGCTAAAGGTCTAGACGTTGCTGGGCTTGGATTTAACGTCTTCTAGACTCCGGTCAGGGTCTCAGAGGTACGTCTGGATAGGGCAGTGATGTCTGAACGCCCGTAAGTGTAAAGGCGGGGGAGGAGGCGGCCGTCGCCAGTTCTAGGTAGACGGGGAAACTTTCTAGGCCTCGAAAAAGGCCCTGGCTATCGCATGCTATCGCCTCAGATCACAATGGCGTTTACTATCGAGATCTAGATCACCATGCAAAGAGGGGAAGAGAAAGAGTCCAGACTCTCCTGGAAGTATGCTGACTGTAGCTCAATGACTGATTCGAGTCTTAAGAATGCTTCAAGTCGACCACGAAATCCATGACCAACGTCTTGCGCCTTTCGTGGATGTGCAGGACGCTAATCACTTTCTTAGTCACGAAGCTCCTCCTCGAGAAGCGAGGGAGGATTCTGGGGTTCACAATTCCAAGGTTACCCCGGCAGCCAGATCATGCAGTTGAATGAGGGAGCTCGATTATCGTCAGCCCTTTGCAGGACCACACGCAGGATCACACTGGCTACCTACTTTCCCTAATTAGGTACTACAGCGCACCTCTCTTTCGTCTGATATACCTAGTCGGGTGCGCAAACAAGGTCTATAGTCTAGAGGCTTCGGGATTATCATTCAGCAGTGAGCGTGTTACCTTGCATAAGGTACAGGAGCTCATGGCCACGACCATTGGCAGTGATTTTGAGGGAGACTCCGCGGAGCCCAAGGTGGCAAACACAAGATACCACCAATCAGCCCTCGAAACTCTCATTCATCACAATGGTTGGTCTGGACCATTGAAGGACCAATTTCGAGCCCTTCTGAGGTTAGGTGGCGAGGAGAAAGCAAGCCCCAATGAATTCATGGCACACTCTTTCGATGCTGTTCAGAGCTTGGGCTCTCCACCCTCCGTAGCGTTTCTCGAATGAGGCTGTCATGTGGGTTTGTAATGGCAACGACCTGTTTCATGACTTGGTAAAATTGCCACAGCTCAAAGCAGGGCAATCTCTCCAGTAGACCCAATTGCTGGCGGGTATTTACTCCCAATCTCACGGCAAAAGCAAGTCATATTGTTTCGTGTGGCCTTTTGGGGGCGTATCGTCAGTTACCAGGGGATTGGCTGTTCATTTTTCTGGCATAGAAGCCCTATCCCGGATAACCAGGGAGTGAGCGCTCACTGAACTTGCTCATCTTCAGGTATGCACGGATGAGGTGTGGCCCCTTGTTTCTAGTATCCAACCGGTGCTTATTCTTGTCCTAACTTTATGTTCCTTCAGTGATATTGTTCTGTGAAACAGTGAGTTGTGCGCGTTCTTGTGGCATTGTCTTCCTTGTTTGTGTGATTAGGAACAATGAGTTTCGACCAAAGTGTGGATATATTCGAACAATACCACCAAAACAGTCCTCGGGGGGTTGGTAGTTGAAAGGAGTCGCCGGACCTCGGGGACTTATTGAGAGATGAAATGCCAGAAAAGAGGCCTTCCGTCCTAGCCGTCAACGCGTCAGATACCGGATTAAACGTCTTGTTTGGTAAAGCACGCATCGAAGTACGGAAGAAAAAAACTGACACAGCACACGATGGTCAGCATTCCTGGATTCGCGACTGTTCGGCGCCGATATCTCACAACAAGGCGTAGTAAGAAACGTGAGAACGATGAGGGTTCTTGGCTAAAAGATACGTTCCTTCCCTTTGTCAGTGGTTGGTTGAGGCCGTAGAAGCCCGGAGTTCGTGATGTGGGGAGATGCTTCTTCCCCAGCCCGAAGATCACCTTCCTCATTGACAAGCCGGGAGATCTTGTTTGCCAAATTTGTCACCATAGTCAGTTGGCGCTCCGTAATGAGGCAGGAGCGAGAGGGCTATACGTGGAGCTCTGGGATAGTGTTTCCGCGATGTTGCCCTGCGGGCACGTAGCGGGAGCGCAGTGTTTGGAGACCTGGCTCCGGGATAACAAGAGCTGCCCATTTTGTCGACAAGAGCTCGTCCATATCAAGTGCGGGCATCAAGTACAGCCTCGACATCTCTTCAGCCAGAACGTAGCCTTTACGCCAAACTCGATACCAGATGGAGGTAGCATACCGGAGTTATGTTACGCATGCTACAAGGCTGCTCTCTGGGTTTCAGCTGACGTCCGGTACCGAGCTTGCAAGCGCCGGTTCGAACAAGCAAGAAGGAGGTACCTTGCGTCTGAAAGCCAGGCAGACGCTAATATCCTACTGCGCAGGAATGTCGATTTTGAGAAGGTGATGGTAGAGGAGTTCTGGGAGAAGGCTATTGCAAGCTGGCTGACCCGTTGGTAGAAGCGACTCGAAGTCTTGAGGGAAGGGAAGAATGCGCCCATTAGAGAAGCGACAGCCGAAAGGAGTTCTGGTGGGCTGCGGACCAACGGAGGAGCTCCGATAGCCGTCCACGGTCCAGTGGCTGTTGGGCGAAACATGCGGTGAAAAGGGTCTCGGATGGCGCGTAATCGTGGCAATCGTGCTCCCTAGCAAAAGACTGCTGCCGAGCCGTATTCTCTCCAGATTTTCTTTTCTTGCATCACATATCGTTGCATGCTAGGCACCCAGAACAGGTCGCAGCCGGTCTAGTCGTCGCTGACCCCAGGCCATGCTGTCATTGGCGAGCTTTGATACACGTATCTTCCAAAACCTGCTCGTGCTCGCCGTCGGCCAGAGATGATGAGTCTGTATAAGTAAAGTAGGCGCCCATATGGAGTTATCGGTTCCGATGCTGACAGGTTGCGAAGTCTTTCGGGATCGATGGGGGGCCGGGGTGACGATCCGGAGTTGTGTTTCAACAGTCGTCTTCATCAGGATCATGGATGTGGCATCCACAATAGCGATCACGCGTTGGCGGCATAGGCGGAGAGGAATAAAGGCAGCAAAAGCAGGGCTACTGCATGAGCTTCGCAGCAACGGAACGCATCCGCGAGGCCGTCAGAGTGCCAAGACGTTGCGGGTGCACAGACACCACAGATCCAGGGCAGGTCTTATCCGACGTGTACCAGGGCCCGCTGACCGAGGGTCCAGTCCTCGGAGCGAGGTACCGGCGGGGCGGGGAGGGAGGAGAAGGGCGAGAACGTGGGCGAGAGGCTAGAGCCTAAGCCTAAAGGTAGCCGTAGGAAACGAGTAATGGGGGCGAAAAATAAGAACCGCCATCGTGAATTCTGTATCCGAATTTAGTCAATGTGAAGAAGGAATCTTCAGAATTCACTAGCCACAATTACGGAGTATGCTGTAATCTGTAAGCCTGGTGTGCCACAGGTTACGGCCATTGACGATCCGAAAGAGTGGAAATGACGTTTCTTTACGTAGCCGGTTATGTCCGTTTGTCGTCAAAACGATGGTGAAGATGGAGAAAGACTGGGCAAGGTATAGGTATCCGTAGAGCCCTTGCTGCGTTGTTGGGTTCGGTTGAGACCCATTCGAGGGTGCGCGGGAGAAGGAAAGAACGAGAGAGAGGGTCGTGATGTGATTGTGAGCGATGTGATGGGCTGGTGAAGTCTGGATGGCCGGAAGTTGGTACGATTCTGGAAATAAGAAGTGGGCCCGGACGTAGCTTCGGACACTTTACTCCTCGGTTGGACGATCCTTAGCGCCGACGTCGCCCCTCTCCTCCCCGGTTGAGGAACCTGGAAGCATCAGGAAGCAAGCACCATGGTCCTCGCGCCCGTGGCACCAAGCTTGCAAACGTGCAAGCACAACCTAAGCAGGCGCATGTTGATGCCGCAGAGAGCCCCCATTGTTTCTCAGAAATGTGACTCTGTGAGTTGATCGCAAGGGCCCTGGAAGGTGGGGATGTAAGTAGGGCGTGGGGTGGGGTATCTGGCTACCTAGGTACCTTGTCGTCGAATACATGGTACGGAGTACCTCAGTACGGATAGATCATAGGTGCATAAGGTAGGTAAGGTAGGTAGGTACGGATAAATTGTACGGATACGGCTACTTTGTACGGATGCCTTACCTTGGGCAAGGTACCTCGTCTTCCGCCTTTACGGACTGCATGGGGGAGGGTATCTTACCTGCCATTACCTTACCTAACCTAGTGCCTTGCCTCGACCTCGAGCCGCCTGCTGTTGGTAAATCACATCTCGACTTTCTCGAGGTTGGTTGCTGGATCCTGGTACCCAGCTGAAGCTGTAGCGTGAGCGCCTCTGCCTCACCGTGTGCTCTATCCGCTTTCGTGACTAACCCGAACTCGATCGCTCCATCTAGACCTGCAGAAGACACCACGTTGGACCGGATGGATGGGGCGAGACTAAGGTAAGCAAGCACCTCATGGCAAAATATTGCCTGCCGGCTTCAACTCCGCTGAGCAACTTCTAACGAATCACGTCTAACACAAGAAGAGGACCCTGAGATACCGGAGGCCGCTTGTGGCAAGGCCCTGGCGCCTTTCTATCACCATCATCCTCTGAACATTGTCCGAGATGTTCAACACCCTTGGTGACGGGCCTCAAAGTTCAAACTATTCCACTACTCCGACAGCCTGACAGATAGCATTTCTGCCCGCGCTAGATCCTACCCGCCTTCGTTGGTCAAGTCAGAAACCCACCTCAGTTACGAAGGAGCTATTCTTGTCGTCATTTCCGGTTATCACCGTTGCATCGTGACACCAACCGACAAGCCTTGAATCCTCCAATCGATTAGTTAAAGCAAAGATCCATGATTATTGATGTCTGGGCGCAAAGAGGCATCTGTATCGCAACGCCATTCGTTGCCTCATTCCCACCTATCATCTCCTCATCAATCGCCACCAATCTACCGACTACCTACCTGCAATCCATAGAACAAGGACATGCTCAATCAACTTCTGGGTCCGCGTCTCTCGTGGTGTACGTATGCCTAACATTACAGGAAAATGATACATATGCAAACCATCTACTAGATGACTTTGCTCCCCGTCAAACAGTCGCCATCTCCTTGAGACCTCCGACATCTGGCATATTGCCCAATGACAGTCCCGATACGAAACTCAGCTTTATCTTAGGCTCTCGAGTACCCACCCAAACGGATGTCTTGCAGCAGCCAGAAGATATCTTCGAACGGTTGCGTCAACGAAAGGCGAACCGTCACTTGAACCCAAGAACCGGGAAAACAGGGTTTTCAGGATATCACCGTAGACGATATGTGGCTTGCTGCCAATGACACGCCAGTATTCTTCCCCATTCAAGCTTATCCTCTCAAGCGGCTGTTGAACATTCCGCATCTGTCGTTCCCCGTTGCAAGTCAGACATCCCGCCCTGTCCTCTCAGACTTCGCCCCCGGACCCGGCACACATGGGGGCGAAGGACGCTCCAGCCCGACTAGGAAAAGCAAACATGACATCCAGGGCCATTGCTGCCTTCGGCCGCGGCAGCTACGATTATCCCAGACCTGTATCCGTACCGTTGCACTGGGACCAGCATCAACCAAAAGTTCCAACTCCCAACGCCGTGCTTCAAGTGACGATCCCAGTCTATCTTGGAGCCCTTTTCTTCGACGCACCGCGACATCCGAAGAACAAGGCGCGCGTGCTTTTACGGAGTCATTGCGCACTGCTCAGGGGCGATATCACTGGCCGAGAGCACGTAGGAATTGAGTCCATATTACCAAGACCCTCTGTTCTGATGACTTTCTAGCGTCCGAACCCCCAATTTTCCGTCGAGCCTGTCGGTCAAGGTCCACCGACAGATGCGTACTTTTGGGGTCGCGGGTGGCTTTTCGCACGAGGAGCTCGCTTACTCCGGCTATGTCTCTCCCTCGCACGCCTCGGTAGTCTTGAGCCGCAAGAGCTCAGCTAACACCAGAGAGCAATTGTCCAAGCTTCTATGGCTAATCAAACCCACAGATTGGATGTGTTGATCTCAGGCAGCTCAGATTCCTCTTGGCCGGAACAACACTCAACCCTGGATTCGACATTTCCGTCGATTGGCTACCCAGAGACAAGCAAGATCTCACGACAGTGAAGTATCGGAGTTCCCGTTTGTTCAGCTGCGTTGCCTCCTCATTATGCCTAGTGGCTTGGGGTCCGGTCAGGCCTCTTCCTGGACGATACCCCTACCACCTCAGCAGGAGACCTCGCAATCCTTGCTCTTCCCCTCTGTCAGACCAGTCTCGGCCAGGGCAAGTCATCCTCCACCCGTCTTTCAAATATTTTTAGGCTGTCTGTGATTTGCCGGCCCGTTGCGCTTTCTTTTACTGCAGCAACATGCCAGGCCTAGAAGCCCTTGGTGCGGCCTCGCCAGCTGATGCTCTTGTTCACATCCCCTCAAGTCTTCCCGATGAAACAAGCGTCAGCTAAGGCTCTAAAACCCCACAGTCTCTTGCATATGATAGATGCCCAACCTCCTAAGACATCTAGTTGACCTTCAGTCGTATGCTCCTCGGAGAGAAATCCCAATTCCTGTTCCTCCATCCACGATCACCATCATCCCGTCAGAAGGCACAGTTCCCCATATTTCGAAAGTGCGTCGTCGTCGTCGTGAACAACCCGCACAATAGCCAATGGAAGCGGTTAGTGACCTTTTGGTTTCAAAAGAGCTCGACGTGGAGCTCCACATGGGCAACATTCTTCCCCCGCGGATGGACAACTTACCAACCCTTTCAACGTAGGAAAAGGAGAGGAACCGCATCCGGGATAACCAGCGCCGTTCGAGGGCTCGAAAGAAAGAGTACGTTCAAGAGATTGAGCAACGTCTTCGGCAACGCCAACTTCAAGGAGTCGAGGCTTCTGCTGAAGTACAGCAGGCAGCGCGCCGAGTTGCGGATGAGAACCACAAGCTTCGGCAACTCCTTCAACATGTGGGCTATGGCGACGAAGTCGTTGAACAGTACATTCAAACCGGCAAACTAGGCTCTCCAAGTCATCGCGGCCTGCATACTCCAAACACAAGCGGCAACTTGGTCCCCGAGAAGGCGACAGAAACGTTGGAGGGTCTTTTAGTTCCACGGCGGCCACCATGTCTCGATATTCAGATGCCAATTCTGCCAACGAGCAGACATACCAGCCCAGACCGAACTCTTTCATACGGTCCTACGCCAGACTCGCCGGTCGAGGAATATGGTTCTCCATCGGAATCTGTCCATCAAATCCATGCCTCGGCGGTTGTTTCACCGACAGACTTTGGTTCTCAACAGGTCTACGCTCGCGCCGGCGACATGAAAAACCGAGATTACGCAGGTCATCACCACCGCCCACTAACGGTCGAGTGGGCAAATACCCACCAAAATCAGTCTACCCATGGTATTTCATCAAATGTTCAGGGATTCGGGGCGAATCAGACGCTCGATTATCATCCGCCATTCCCAGGCATCAATCCTTCAGCAGGCATGCTGCCCCCAATATGCGGCGGACCGCCCTCCGTGCCGTACATCGCGTACCAGACTTATCATCCCCAGCCGCCGGCGTTCATCGCAGCTGCTACTAGTCATATCGGACACGTCTCCGTCTTCGAAGCGGATCCCGCTATGGAAGATCGCAAACCGCAGTACAGAGGACACCCAGATGACCATTCTTGGCAATACAATACCCGACACAATTGAAGCGGATTCGAGCGTTGTTCTTTGAGGAACTCGACGCAGTTTTAGACCCTTCTAAACAAGGCTTTCTGCCGCGCAGACGAAGCCAAAACCAACAATGGAGAGCGGATGTGCTGAAGTCAGCCACGGAGTCTGAGTGCCGTTGGAAATCCGATGGAACAATCAGTCGAACAATTTGTCTGGAACCCTATTATGGAGCCCTATTCTTTGAATGGAGATCTCGAATAGCAGTGTCTTGACACTCCTTCTTTGGAGTTGTACATGGATTTTGCCGATGTACACAATCAAGCACAGACGAGGCTGGTCAAAGAAAACCAATCATTGTTCCCTACCTGTGTCACCGAGACTAATGGGAAGGACATGAAGCACAAAGGCAACGAAGGCTCGTGAGAGCATGGCCTTTGGCAAGTGCTGAAAGCGTTGCGTTCTCTGAGGGTTCAGACCAAGAGTGTTTACCTCTGCCGTGACGTTCTTTGTATGAAGAATGTGCATGGAGCGACTGTATAGGGGGCATGCCGGCGAGCCGTTGAGCCATCTTTTCGCCAGCCGGAAAGGACCAAAGCTCCCAGGAAAGAGCTCACCGGACACGACATGGAGGAGTTGATAAGAACTATCTTTAATAAATCTAATGCCCACGGTTACCACTGACTAATTCTCTTGTTCCCTTTTTTCCCTCAAGTCAATTTTGTGTGTCTACTCGAAGAAATTTCATCCACACCCTACCCCGTTTTTGCATTATTACCAAAAAATTTCTAGATTGTTCACAACTTCAAAGTCGGATTGCAGTCAAGAGAGGATGATCACGGTGGCGATATTGGCCATATCACAGAGAATCGAGTTTGAGAGATGTCTTGCGGAGATGAAAGCCCGCAAAGGGGGTCACGGCTCCGATACTCTGGACGTTCTGCGACGTCTGGTTTGTGAGGCTGAAGACGCCCGCGGGATTCTGTCGAGTCTTCGGGGAGAGATTACCGGGCACGCATATGATGCCATACATCATATGCTAGAAAATCAGATCCTGTTAATCAAAACGCAGATTCATGAGGTTGCGCCAGAGGCGGGGAAATCGATCCTGCAGACGCCAATGTCGAATCCACCGCCGCAGCAATCGAAGAAGCAGCAGCAGCAGCAACAGCAGGAGGGAGACACCCTTCAAAAACCGCCGTCTCCTTTACCAAGACCTTCCAGGCCCCAAAAAATAAAACTGTCATTACCGCGTCCGCTATCCCTACCTGGACGGCTTTCTGATGCTACGCCGACGAATGATGCGACGGACCAGTCAAACCCCTGTGAAAAGCAGAAGTCTTCTGCCCGTGAGATCAAAGGGTTCCCTCCGCGAGCGACTAGAAGACGGCGTCAAACTACAAAGTCCTCAACCTCACGCCTTCCAGCGCCAGCAGAAGGGGAAATAAAAGACCATGATTCAACGGGGCCAACGGGGGAGAATCAAGCGGGCCGTCGCCGTCATCAGGCCAGTGTAAGTTCTCCACCCCAGAGAAGATTCAACCTGTGGCCCACCGCAAGTAACAAATACTCGCGCCCAGCGTTTGAATCTCTTTTTTTGAGAGAAAAGCGACAACCCCTGAGAACCCAGAAGCCGGAGGATGTAAGCGTTGCGATTCACCTCCGCAAACAGCTCGACGAGCAAGAAGAAAGAATCGAGGCGGCTAACGTGGAAAAGCGGAGTGATGATGTTAATGGTGAGACGGAGAGTGAGTACGAGGGTGAGGCGAAGGCGGAGGTGGATGATGAAAGTCAGTCAGGGGGCGAAGGGGAAGAGGGAGAGAGACGCGGCAGGAAGAGGTCCGCGAACCATGACTTGTCCCCGCCGACTCCTAAGAAATCTCGCTCTGAGCTTCGTAGCGGGCAGAATGATGGTAGACCAGGGCGTATCAAGAGGTTCATAAACTCACTTAACCCCTTTCGAAGCAGACAGACTAAGACCCAGAAAAGCAGAGACGCCGAACCGACCACTGTACCGAGCAAACCATACTCACCGGAGCCGGCGGTAGAGTACTACATCTTCGAGGACGCACTCAACCCGAGAGACTCGTTTGACAACGGAGAGGAGGATCAAATGGCCCTGCGCTACCGCGACACCATCGCGGAGCTCATCCAACTAGTCGACGACGCGCCGCACGCCATCACGTCCAAGGATCCCCTCGTACGAGACTTCCAGAGGAAGAAACTCGAAGAAGTCCAGGCCGTCCTGCGCAAGATCCCGAACATTGCCATCGCGAGAAGGAGAATCGACAAAGAGCTCGTGGAGATCCGGGACGAGAAGCAGGCGATTCGGACGGGGCGTACCAACCTCGATCGGGCAAGCAGGACGGCGTATATGAAGAAGCTCAGACGGGATGAAGGAGTCTTGCTGAATCTCCGGCAGAGGCGACATAGGCTCTATGAAATGACTTTTGTCTTTGGCGCAGAGGGCGCGGCGATTATTACCGATTGGATCTTGGAGACGAAGAAGCGTGTGGATTTTGAGTTGGAGTTTGGGGCGAGGGCGCAGATGGTGCCGCATTTCCTCAGGGTTCAGAAAGACGGTAAGGAGATCTTTAGCGTGTGAAAAAGAGACCAGTTGCGGTTTTAGAGGTGCCGAGGAGAAGAGGAAACTAGGGTAGATATACTAGAGACATTGTGCGCCGCGTCAAGAAATGTAGCCGGGATGGATATCACAGAAGTGGTTGGTAGGCCTGTTGTACGAATATCATGAGAGAAATGCATTGCTCGCGCCGAGTCCTCTTAACTCCAGTGATCATCCATCAACTCCTATACATACACGATCAGGGGGGAACGCGTATGATTTGCCCAAAACCGCTGATCATTCCATTCCGTTGTGTCTTTTTTTTTTCTTTCGCTATTTTCGAATTTAAATATTTGTGCCGTTTTGAAACAAAACAATAGAAACGCTTTTGGTATCGTCATTATACCGGGAATATGCCTCACCTTCCACTGGGAAGTCCATAAACCGAAACTACCTACCTTTCTTTACAAAAAGTAGTCCGCCACGGGCTTCTTCGCAGGCATGCCCCTAGAATCCTGCGGCGCAGCCTGGAACACACGGTACCTCCTCGCAGGGCCGGGAAGCAGCACCTGGTCGTCGGTGCCCCGGATATTGCCGTCGCTGCGTCCCCTGTCACCGTTGCTGCGCGCAAACACGCCCGTGCCCGAATCGTCCTCCGCCAGCTCGAGAATGGCCGCCACGTTGCCGCAGCGGTAGCAGTAATTCGGTGCCGACCACACCGTCACGATGCTGGCGTCGAACATCTCCTTGAAGCCTTCCATGACCAGCTGATGAGCACGCGCAATGAGCGAGAGGTCGTTCTTGTGGTTGAAGTCGCGGACGATATCGGCGCCGAACAGGAAGCCTGCGCCGCGCGGCGAGAGACCCCAGCCGTCGATCTCGTCTGGATCGGACCAGAGGAGGTCGCACATGGCTCCCTCGTGGGGAACCTCTTGCTTTCTATCCAACAGTCGGATTTTATCGACGCTGTCTATCAGCGGGGATAGACCACCGTGAACGCAGAGGATTGCTCCGGCGGGGTTGCCCAGGGACCCTGAAGAGCTTCCTGATGCGCCACTACCTGGCGGGCCTGTCTTGTCGCCGCCGGACGAGGGTGCACCGTTGGGGCTGTTTGTAGGTTGCCTTTGTGGCCGTCTCTGTCGGGGGAATCGGCTCATTGTTGAGCCGTTTTGGTCGCAGACCTCAATCTCAACATCGTCGTTCATGCCTTCCGGTCCCGGGGTGGAGGGGAATGTGTGTGATGCGCCGAGAACGATGGCGCCGAGAGCGAGGTAGTCGAATACGTCGCAGCAGTACCGCCAGACGTTGGCGGAGCCGTATTTCCTCAGGCATTCATCGTAGAAACCGTAGACGGTGGTGATTTGGCGGGATTCGTGGTTGCCCCTGATAAGGGTCATGCGGTCGGGGTAGCGGACTTTGAGGCAAAGAAGGAGGAGGAAGGACTCGAGGGAGTAGAATCCGCGGTCGACGAAGTCACCTGTACGAAAGAAGCAATCAGCATACACGAAGATGCGGCGGACCAGCAAAAGATTATGGCGGCATACCCATGAAGAGGTAGTTGGTATCGGGAACATCGCCGCCTACTCGGAAAAGCTCCATGAGGTCGTGGAACTGGCCGTGAATATCGCCACATATCTGGTCCCATGTCAGCGTCTGCTCGCCTGCGATCTATGGCTGAGAGTTCTCATCGTACCGTGACGGGGGCTGTGACCGTGACAACATTTCCTTCCTCAATGAGCAGCTCGCGCGCCTTGTGGCATAGCTCTCGGACTTGCGCTTCGGGTATCGGTCGGCAGGCGCGCAGTTGCGCAATAGCTCTATGCGATACGTCAGCGTCTCTTGGTCATATAAAACAGGTCGCGATCGCGGGCGTGCTCACTTGTCGAGGTCACTCATTGCGAAATTTGAGGAGGGGTTGCCTGGTCTGGGTAGCAGCGCCCGAGGCCGAGGACTCGCAGTATCAAGATGGAAAGGATGGTGGTGGTATTCGTTCTACGTTATAGCATGTCGCGTGGAGTATTCGATTCCGGGTAGGCGCGATCGACGGCGGCTACCTTACGTCGTCGTAAGAATGCGGATTGAGCACTTGCGTTGGGCGATCAAGGCTTCGAGGATGGGGATGGCGTCAGTAAAGTTCAAAGACGTGCATGGTTGCCCTCTAGCGGTCGCCGGTCGCCTGCCAACCCCCAATTCGAACTTCCAATCGCGCCGGGATCTACAAAGTGGATAGATGGTCAATGCGTTCCTGTGGGTTCGTTTTTGGAGTGCATCCCGGCCCGGGGATTTGTTCAGGCCCCATCTTCGGGACTTTGGTTATTGCGGTGACCGAAAGTTAGATCCTCAGGCATGCGGCATGCGGCATGCGGCATGCAATCGTTGGCTGGCATGTCACGTCGCCCAGGGTGGTCCCACTCCGGGCCGCCGGAATCCAATCAGAAGGCCTGCATATCAGTTCGGGTCATTGGGTCATTAAGCTTCACTGCAGGTTTGCGAGAAAATCAGCCGTTAGCCATTGTCGTCACGCATCTAAAGCCTTCATCAGGGAACTGCATTCGGACCCGTCAACCCGTCGCGCGAGCATGGTGCTGTCATAGGTGAGTAGATTCGGTCAATTGGGCTTTTTTGATGGTTTCTCACGTTGCTAACGTCCAATGGCAGCAGAAGATCGAAGCCTCCTTTTTCCAAACACGCATAAAAAAAACCCGCGATCATGCCACCACACCCCCTCCACCCGAGGTCGCGCATGACCTCTTCGCTCTTTGCAACCACGGTTGTCGCAAGCTTCTTCGTAGTCGGCATGCCGCATCTGCTGCCATGCCCAGCACCGAGAGTCACATACGCAGACGGAGAGATTGTGGTGGGTGAGGACGGCCGCCGAAGGAGGCGCCGCCGTCGCGAGGCAGCCCCCGAAATCAATGACGGCGTCGTCAGCTTCAATCAGGTGAGCGACGAGGAGACGATACGAGCAAGAGAAGAGCGATTGAGGAGGGAGTGCCCAGTACCGAAACCTGGCGGCATCTTGGGCGAGTGGTTGGGATTCCACGGGCCGAGCAAAGCGGAAGATAGCAGAGCGGGAAGGTGACGACGGCAGATGAACATATGTACAACTCAAAGATACCATTTACGATCAACAGTGCGGTCTCGACGGCGTAGAACATGCGGATTCCGATAGACGAAGTACCACGCAGGAGATGGTCAATGTGATAAGCGTGCAATCACTCAGCAAGCAATTGTTCGGCCGGATCTAGAGGAGATGGGTTGAGGACACCCGCCTACGCCAGTAGGAAAAAAAAGAGTTCACCCCCCGGTGCTGAACTGGGGCTACATCTCTTGGTGCTCATGCTGGGATTCGAACTCGGTTACTCGCTAAGCCTGTCGTCGAGTAGGCTGGTTGGTGTGAATAATTGATTGTTGGCCATTAACCATTCCACCACCTACGCCACAGTTTGACCTGACCCCCGACCTAGAGGGCGCCTGCCGTGCTGGTGACAGGAATGGGATTGAGGGGACCTATATGGGCTTGCTTCTGTGGTGTATTCGGTAGAGCTGGGATGAATACACACATGCACGGGATGATTCACTGAACCTATCTGAGCTGATTCGAGAACCAACACCATGGGCCGCCTTGGGGAGCAGATACCCCTATCGGGACCCCTATTGGGAAGGAATGGCATTGAACAGTCCGAATCCTCTCGATTCCTGCGTGTTTCAAAGAGCTCTAGCTCAAGTGAGCAACCCAACATGAGCTTTCCCACCGACACCTCAGTTGTTGCCTCAAGTGGCACGTTCGGCGATATATCAAGCTTTCAATCAACTGTCCTCGGATGCAGATCCACGCCTTCAGCAGCACCAATTGGCGACAGGAACGGGGGCTACACTTGCTCGGGCGACGTGGAGACAGGTGGTAACAGAAGGCTTCAGATGCAGATGTGCTTCGAACCCTGTCCTGCCATTCCATGAGCCAAATGACGGTTCTTCAACTTCAAATCACGAACTCGATGCGCAACACATCATGTACGATACTCCATGGCCCCCGGTGGCTTGTGAGGCTCACGATCACGCATGTAATGATATATCTTTGATACCAATACTTGGGAGCTGTTGGTCGGGGCTTGCTAACTCTAAATAAGCAGTCATCCTAAAAAACAAGGTTATTTTGGAATAACTGCGCCTGAAACCTAGGTGCAGTTCGCCCTTGCAGAGTTGCATCAGCTTGATCCTTGCGAGCTTTGAGCAAGAACACGGCTGGAGACGGGACATGCGGGTCGCGGTGATGAGAACAGACGAGTATTTTGCTTGATATTTTCGATCTTTAAAATCCGAAAGCGGCTGGCTGGGGCACTTGGAACTTGGATTTCTTCCAAATTTCCAACTCCTTCGAGTCATTCTCGCTGAAGATTATCCAGATCGCCGCTCATCTCTCATGTTCCGTTTCCCAGTAAACTTCTCATACCCCTGAATCTTGGTGTTAAGAAGTGCCGCGAGCTTATTACGTATGATCTTCCAGAAAATATACACACAGGATTCGCCTCGCCTCAACAGTGAAGCAATGCCTGTCTACGTTGCCAGGGCATAAAGCGAAAATTTCCCACGGCTTTCTCGTGTTCCGTTCACGACCGGGCGATCGTGGGGGATGAGACGTCGGAAGAGACTCAGGCAAGTGATCCGTGCTGCTAGGCAACGCCCCTGCCTCCGGCCCGCAACCTTAACACCCGCTAACAATATCTGACGCAGGGAGCCCCTGATGGACGCCTTGGCGTAGAGGGACGCTGGCCAACGTTTTAGTCATTGCTGTTCCCGCAAACCACACGAACCGTGAACAACGTAAGCCTCACAGCCCTCGGTAAGAGTAACAAGGTTGTCTTCTTTAACTTGTCTGCGGGGCGGAGGTGTACCACATGGGCGGCTTGCGGTCTGATCTTCAAGGCGCCAAGAACGGCTCAGATCAGTCGAAACAGCCGGAGGACGAATCATGAAGAACGCCTGGAGCCTTTGGGGGGGGGG
>JFFI01000544.1:0-14280 GCA_001563125.1 Colletotrichum salicis
GTCAATACAGAGAATTGACCCTTCGTCACGCCCCGAATCCATTGGTTCGAACTGATCACCTGTGATAGAGGTGATACTAACACTTACCGAAAAACTGGAAGCCAAGTACGGCATCAGATCGTATGCTATCCACCCCGGTGCAGTCACTACCAACATCAACCATCACGCCAAACCGGAGAAAATTGAACAGGCGCTCAAGAGACTATAGGAACTTGGCTTCGAGGCTCCCGCCAAAACGCCCGATCAAGGTGCCAACTCTTCGGTCCTCTCTGCCGTGGATACCGAATTGCCGAGCTCGGACCTTTCGGGCCTTGAAGCAAAGTGTCACGAGTTATGGCACGCAGCAATGGGCATATGGAGTGTGGTAAAAGTGGCTTGTATTATCCAAAGAGAAATAGACAAAAGAAAGAAGCCTATATGTAGGATGTAAGTGAGCTCTACGTGATAACGCACGTGACGGGCATATTCAGGGATGCTGGATATCTTGGTTTCGTAACACAAAGGGTCTCTACATGGCTGACTGCAAGCTTGATGATGAGCAGTGCGCTGGATTTGCGAGGAACAAGGAATATGCCGACAGGCTCTGGGCGCTCAGCGAAGACCTGGTCAAAGAAAAGTTTGATATCTAGATTAAGAACTGAGTGCACTTGCTCATTGCACATGGGCTTTGTCACTTTGATCGCGCCGTCAATTTAGCCTCACAGTAAGCGACTTAAGAGTCAAATATAACAATTCATTCCATCTTACTGCTACTCGTCGTGTTATGAAGATTTTAGGTTCTCAGTGAGCCATAGTACGTAAAGAGAGCAATCTCGGCCCAAACAGCGGGCCTAGGAGAAGTCCAGAAGCCCATCAATTAAGCACTCGGTCAGTACGTGTAACGTCATGACTTGAGGTCTGATTTTTGTCCCGACTCATCAGTGCACAGAGTAAAACATGGCGTAGCATAAGTAATGAATGTCATTGTATCTGGAGTTTAACATGATTTCTAAGAGACCCTGCTGATATGCGTTCCTAAGGTGGCTTTACGACCTAGTGCAACTTAGGCCGGCGTCGGATTGTACTTCCAATCAAACCGTTAGAGTGATTCAGATACTTTATGCTGTTGCTTCAACTTTAAAGCCGAATTAGACGGGATCGAAATTGAGGAAGGACTGGCACACTTCTTAAAGCTATGCTCTGTGGTCAGCAAGAGGAGCGTGTCGCCTTATGGACAACGTCACAAATCCCACTATCAATCAATCGATCGATAAGAATAAGTTGTACCTGAAGTTTATGACTCAAATCATGGTTTCTATGTTACTTGTTCACCTCACGTGTTGACACTCTATTTGAGGGGTGAGAGATGCAAAGTTTTCACCAGGCCTTTCCGCAAACTGATTGGACTAGGGACCCAACGTAGTTTTTGAATAATATGTTCTAGCTACTCTTTGACAGAATAATATCGTTTGAATATTTGCATGATGAAGATAAATCTAAGGTATTCCACTGAATTGCAAGAAAGAACATGATAACCACCGCCGAAAGGCTCATCTCGTGTAAACAACTCCAAACTCCCACTGTCTAGGATGGTATCTCTTAGCCCAACCGCCATTCCAATATGCACAATATAAAACAAGAATTTTAACTTTCGAAATGCCAAAGGTTGGCTAAAAACAACGCTGTTGCCAAGCTGAAAAACGGCACGTTTGATGACGGCACTTCAGCCCAGACAGTATGTGTAAGTGTGTGTGTAGGGCAGCGCCGGACCCTCAGACTATTGCCCAAGCTGAGGCCAAGATCAACACGAGCGCCGAGGACTTGGTGACAAGGCCGCCGAGCAACTTGGCACCCGCATCACTGGTCTTGACCGCATTGCAAGATAACGCTGAGAGCTTGCCCTCGGGGTCAGGCCAGGTCCCGTTCTGGCAATTGGCTCGAGTGAGCATCGCCTCCTTGACCTGCATCTCCAGAGCCGCGTCCATCTTGAACCCGCAGGCTTCAGATGCGGGCTCTTTGTCAGAAATCACGGGACAGATGTCGCCGTAGTCGTGGCTGTTGCCCGTGATTTCAAAACTGCCGACAAAGTCGGGGCACGCAGTCGTGTCGACGAGAGACGGGATCTGTCCGTTGGGGTCGGTTGTGAAGAAGGCGGTACCATTGTACGAGACATCGTAGACCTTTGACGACGGGCCCTCGCCGGTGGCGTTCTTGGGGCAGGCGCTGAACATGGTCGCCGTATACCGCAGGCGGAACTCCCGTTGCGTCGCGTTGACCAAGTCCCTGCGGGATGCGTCGATGATGGTGTAGGTATCGGTTGTGTTGTTCTTTGCCTCTGTCTGCCAGACGCCCGAGCTGAAGAGTTGTCCCGTGTCCGCATCGTTAATATCGGTGTACCCCGTGAGATCCCATTTCACCCAAAAGTTGTAGAAGTTCTTTTCATCAGACTCTGGCCAGAGCTTAGAGGCATTGCGAACGGCGAAGACGAAGGGGAAGGGCCAGACGGGCTTGTACGTGCTGCCGTTGCGCGGGAAGGCAAGATCGACTTCGACGGAGGTCGAGGGCGTCGTTTTTATCGTCGCGGCGGAGCTGAAGCCCGTGAACAACGTCAGCTGCTGCAGCGAGCGGCTGAGTGAGACGTGCATGGCCGTTTCGTTTGATGTGTGATTTGGTTTGTCTTTCAGCTTTCAGAGAGAAAGTGATATGCCGTCGGGGGAACACAAGTTCAGATAAACAACGCAAAAACGTGGAATGTCGTCCTTCGGAAAGTAAATATAGATCGTCCAGGCACCCCGAGTTGCCCAAAGGGGTCGATCGTCATTAACATGACATGTCACCACCGGGCTGCGGCACGGCCGCAGCGAGGGTGGACACTGGGGCCAGGGTTACCTGGGATGGGTTGCTGAAGTTTACGAAGACAACCTTTCCGATTTTCAAAATAAACTTAATTGGAAAGCGGAGTGATTATGAGTGGACAAGACCGCCGTGTTTGCGGGTTTTGAACAAAGATCCAATTTCAAACTAGAGACTCGGAAAAGAGCCTCTGGCGCCACCAGCTAAAAGTACCTAGTTTAGTGTTAAATAACTCGCTTTTTGGTTTTTTTCTCGCAAAGCTTGGTCATGATATCAAGAGAGTGAGTAAGGCAGAGCCTTTCCATTGGTTGCGATTGCAGCACCAGTAAGCCCATGCAGGGGTTGCAAGCCACGCACAGTTAGCGTGTAAGTCGGTGCTCGTATCGGGCGGTCGAAATGTTCATCTTACCCTTGATGGTTCGTTCCCTTTGCCCATCCGTCATTTATTCAAAGCTGATCCCGCGAATCCTACACTCCGTTGACAGCCTTCATAATACCAAAGTTGATCCTTCGAATATCACTAGCGCCAAGGCGTACATGATCTAGTGCTGACCCAACCAAGCAACACGGCCACACTTTATTCAGCCAAGACACGGATTTTGGGTCGTGTGCCTGGCAAGTTTGCGGAATTCCATTGCCAATCTACGGGAAAGGAGGTGGAATACCAGATCACGTCAACAACAAAAGAGTTTCGGCTTCGAATTAACAAAATGAATTGAGTTTAGCTACAGGCATTGTGCCTGAATGGGGCTCTACAAAGCCCCACGAATAATTTTCTCGCTTTTCTCGCTTTTCCCAAAGGCCCAGAGGCAACTGGAAAAGACGACTGACCTGCCGACAGCTCAACCTCCCAAAACACTACATCCTCGAGATTAAAGAAATCATACAAACAATGAAACCTTAAAAGGTTTCGAATAAGGCTCCGCAACGGCGCGACAACGATATCTCACACGTTCTACAGGAATCAAGCGGCATCTGGAGCCGGAATGCCCCACACAAACGACAATGCGCTGCCCACAACGTGGGTTCCGTCAGACCACACGATTCTGCCCCAGGAAGTGGCGTCCGCGGTGGGCGGGGAGCTCATCGTAACAGTCAGCTCGAACGTCTTCTTCTCTCCGGCCGCCTCAAAGGTGAGAGTCTCGGGCGTCACAGAGGCCTTGACCAAGTCGGCGTCGTTGAGCGAGATGTCGGCTTTGTACGTGCCTGCACCGCCGACATTGGTGACGGTGCGCTTGAAGGTGGCGGTGTAGGATCCGTCCGAAGCGGCAGCGCTATCGTAAAGGGCAGAGAAGGAGGGGTAGTTGAGGTCGTAGACGTTGTAAGTCTGGTTGGACGCGCAGGTGAAGTTGCTTCTGGTGATGGCGGTCGTGAAGGCGACCGTCGAGTTGACGGCGCAGAGCCAGGGGAGGTAGTCGGCGGGGGCAATATCATAGACGAGACCCGGGTTCAGGGCGGCGACGGGGTCCACGTGGCCGTTTCCGTAAAGGAAAGGAGTGGCAGCCTTACTGTTGGAGGAGTCCAGGAGAGGGGTCTTGGCACCCTTGGTATTAGTGTAGGCGGTTGTCATCATGGCTGAGCGGATGGCAGCCGGGCTCCATTCCGGACGGCGGGCCATGATCCAAGTTGCAAGGCCGCTCAGGTGAGGGCACGACATGCTCGTACCCGAGATGACGTTCTGGTCGATCTTGCGGGTATCAGTATCAAGACCGGTAGGTCCAGTGCCGGCCCAGGCTGCAAGAATGGAAACACCAGGTCCCTGTCGTTATGTTAGTCTATTGACAATCATACACAGCCTCTTTCAGCTTCAGGATATTGTTCACTACGTACCGTGATATCCGGCTTCAGGAGCTGCGGGACAATGTAGTTCGGGCCGCGCGAGCTGAAAGCCGCGATAAGTGGAGCCGGGACCCCGAGCCTAGTACCTTCAAAGTCCAAAATAGCCGTGCCGTTGCCGGTCTTTGCGTAGGCCTCCACCTCGGCTCCATCTGAGGCAGTAAGGTGCAGAGCGGGCAGGATGTGCGCATCGGCAATCAGCTCGTCACCGTTGGCGGGCGCGTTCACGAGGACCATGCCGCGACCACCAGCAGCCTTAACAACGCCGCCCTTCTCGGTTCTGCCGTTGTTTCCGCGCACGCAGACGACGACCTTGCCGGCGACCTTGGTGGGGTCGAGGCTGTCTGCGAGGCACAAGTTGGCGTTGGTGACATTGCCCTTGCCGGCCTGGCTTGCGTGAACAAGAGGCAGGACCTCGCCGACCTTGAGAGGCGTAATGTCGGTGACGGAGCCGTTGCTGTAGAGGGAGAAGCCGGTGTAGTTCTTGCCGTTACCGAGGGTGACGTGAGCAGGAAAGTCCCGGTCAAGCGTGCTCGCAGCGACGGTCAGAGCCCAGGGGGCCTACAAATGTGTCAGAGCTTCAATGGAACAAGGAGATTGGGTCAAGGGTGGGAAGATGCTTACGAGGTTGGCTACAGTGCCTGCTCCCGGGCCAGAGTTACCAGCAGACATGGCGACAAAGATACCCTTCTGGACGGCGGCGAATGCACCAAGTGCTGAGCCATCGTCCTCGCTAAAGGAGGGCTGATCGGGGCCGAGAGAAAGGGACATGACATTGACGCCATCCTCAATGGCCTTATCCATGGCCGCGAGGATGTCAGAGTTGAAGCAACCCTTCTTCCAGCAGACCTTGTACATGGCAACACGGGCGAACTCAGCCATACCGCGAGCGGTACCAGAGGCCTGGCCAAAGAGGCTGGCGTTGGGCACGGCGGCTCCGGCCGAGGTGGACGAAGTGTGCGTGCCGTGGCCATCATCGTCCCTAGGAGACTGGTACTCTCCGGTCCAGTTGAAGGAGCCTGTGTCGTTGGTGACGGCGGCGACGTAGCCCTTGTAGAAAGCTCTGGCACCGACGAGCTTCTTGTTGCAGCTGGAGGCCGGGAAATCGTCGCTGGCTTCACACTCGCCCTTCCAGTTGGCAGGGATGGGCGGCATGCCGTCATCCTTGTAGCTGGGGTTCTCGGGCCAGACGCCCGTGTCGAAGATGCCAACGATAAGATTGGACTCTGCGCTGGTGCCGTTATAGTCATCCCTCTCGTCCAGGTAGCTGCTGACGTCGAGCCCGCGCCCAAGAAGCGAGGCGTTGTCGATGCCTAGAAAGTTTGGCGTCCTGGTGGTGTGTAGGCGGTAGGCCTTGTCAAGAGTGACGGACAGGACGTCGTCCCGGTCTCTCAGAGCGTCAGCTTGACCGTCTGTGATCTTGGCGGCGTATCCGTTGACCGTGTTCTCGTAGTGGTAGAGCACGTTGGCAGGATCGGCGGAAACGGCGACCAAGGAGGAGTCGAACAGATCTCTACGCTGGAGGCCGGAGGCAGTAGTGTGCTTCATCTGGACGATGTACGTCTTGCGAAGCCCAGCACCATAGGCGGCCCCCGCAAGGAGGGAGCCCAGGAGGAGGGTGAGAGAAGTCTTCGCCATTGCTGCGGTATCGTCAACTCAATCTGGCCTTGAGTCCTTGGCGTTAGGGTGAGATCTTGACGCTGAGGATCAGGATGCCGTCGCATTAGAGATGCCAACCAGACAGCTATATATACTCACTCCAATGTGACCTACGTCCCATGGCCCATTGCTTCCCCATGTCAGGGGCCGAGTGAACGGTGCCGTGGCACCATATCGGCGGGATCTAGCCCCTGAGGTCTTGCCGGCTGCAGGAGTTTACTTCTCGTACCTGGCGATCTCGCAAATAAGCGAAGCCGACATGCAGTGACCAGTCCCAGGAATATCGTTCATCTGCACGTGTATCCGTTAGCCACCTACCCTTTCCGACCTTAGGGCCGGGATAAGAAAGCTTGAGATAGTGTAACCTAGGGGTTCGTTGTTGTTCTGATTGGCTAGAGACTCCGCAACTTGCGGCAGTCCATCAACACTCAAATAGAGTGCCAGGCAACCTTAATCCTAGGAACTAATGTTCGTCCGACGTTGCCGACTATGTGGAAGATTTGCGCTAATCAACCCAGAAAGTTTAGCATAACGTTGGCACCCCCGGTTGGGAAATTGCCATGTAACATCCCGCAGAAACCGGTCCATTGTCACACCTGAATGTCGGTGCTCGGTACAAGACCGCAGAGCTCCGGATGGCAGGACGGGCGCTGCAGCCTGTAGTAAATGCAAAGGTCCCATCGGCATACGTGATTTCTAGATGCGGGGGAGTCTTTTGCTTCACGATCGATCCAACGACATGCTGAGCTTCCCTAGCGGCGGTTATTCTGTCATGATCTTGGTTATTTTAACACAAGTCCACCAGGTAAAGTTCAGGTCAACTTTTTCCGGTAGCTTTTCGCTAACCAAATATCATCAAACCTGTTAAATTGAGAAGTGCTCACTCTGAGCTGCCTTCCTCTTCTGGAATTACGTTTTTGATGAGTGTCGAATGATTACTGATTGGTCACAAATGGTAAATATCATGCGGCTCTGCATATCATGCCGGCGCCGACGACCTACGAGAAAGGCGCCGGTTGAGTGAAGCTATCTTGGAATGGTGAAGGCATCGTTATGCTGGAAAATATCCTTCAAAACTTCGTCGACTACATAAGTATATCGAAGCCGGTGCATCCAATGTCTGAATGTATGCTCAATTATTTACTTCTATATCAACAGCTACTGACACAACCAATCTAGCCTTTATGCATCAAAGCCTCCGAGGCGGTTTAGGTGCCCCAGTCTGAACGGGCTGCGCGAGAGGAGCGCCGGATTGTGCCTTGGCCATGGGGCAGAATTTCTTCTTGATGGCACCGGCATCGCCGTTGGCGTCCAAGTTGCCTAACATGTTCGCGAGCTCGCCCATTCTCTGAGCGATGGAGACGAACATACCAGCTGCGGTATAAATTTAGTCCATGTTCTGGGCCGTTGAAAGAGTAAGTGGATGACTAACCTTCAGCGTGCCACAGATAATGGCAATGGAACGCCCAAACACCCGGGTTGTCTGCTGTTATGCGGATTACCAGGTGCGAGTATCCGGGAATTGTAATCGTGTCGCGGCGCATTGGGTTGTCAAAGTTCCATGTAGTCTTGCTGGCTCCGAAAAGGCCATTGCCCCAACCAATGACTTGGAAGTTCTGGCCTATTTACGAGTTAGCACGTTGGCAAATAGTAGAGAAAGTTATGCGAGTAAGTACCACTAGATAGATGGTCAGTTGTGAGTCCAAGAATGAAGGTCTCAAGGAAAACTTACTGTAAATGCCACGGATGAACCATCATAGCGTCCGAGTTGACTACAATTTGGGCAGCTTTATCATCCCGGGACACCAAGACGAATTGATCCTTTCCGAAGTCCAGTTTCGGCTGAGGCGAGTTCAGGTTCTCCGGCGTGATGTCCTGCTGCATAACCTTCCACAGTGAAGCGTCGTCGGTCAGAGGTGTATACAAGGTCTAGTCGCTGTCAGCAAGCTGTTCTTCACCGGGTCAGCCCAGAGCTTCTTTCAACTTACATCATTGACGTGTGTACGAACGACGTCATTGACACGCTCCTGCTTGAACGTGAAATAATGGTAGTTCCTGTCGCCAACATCGTAGGCTGGCCTGCTTCTCACAGGCTTTGGGAGGTTGTGCGGCAAGTCCTCGCACCTGTCTCCCCACGGCTCCTTGCCGACACCAGGGTTCGAGTTGGCGTTCAGGTCCCACGCCTTGCCGATCGGTGGGACACCGAGGTCTGTCTCGTCATACGACAGGATCGCGGTGGCTCCAAAAGGCGAGCCGTGCATCATACCCGCCTTGTGGTTCTTGTGGGACATGTGGAAGCACCTAACCGCGGCGTCGGCACGAATCAGGTAGTTTCCGGCAGTCTGGTTGGCGTGAACCAGGACGGAGTAGCGCTGGCCAGGATTCATATACACGCGGGATGTGGCAATTGGAGCGACCTCGACGCCGTCGATCTCAACGATTTGAAGAGGATGATCGTCAACCGTCACGAAAATTGGCGTCGACGTGCCGTGATTGATGAGACGCAGACGAGTCGTTGAGCCGCTCTTGACACGTGTGTTGAATAGGGAACCCCATGTGCACTTGGGGGGAGGGGCATCTCTAGGCGTGTTGTGGCTTCCCATGTTCTCCATGTTGTGGCCACTGTGGTCATCGCCTGAGTTGGCCTTGTTTGCATCATGGCCTTCGATGCTGGAGCAGTTGAACGTGTTCTTGCCGTTGATAATGACATTGTCAGGGGGGGGCTCTCTGCCAGGCTTCTTAGGTGCCCAGGGTGGATTGGCACTTAGGTACTGAGTGAGAAGCTAGTAGACAACTGTAAGCACCACATGAGAGAAACTGTTACCGAGTAAACTTACAGTGCCTCCATACTCATGAAAGAGGTCTCCGACCATCACGATCTTGTCATCATCTACAGGGGGGATCTTTTCATCTGGGTCATGGATGATCTACATTGAGAGATTGTATGTTAGTATCGCCGAGGCACCTCACAGGTCAAGACTTCACAAGCGGTGTCTCATGAGTTTGTGTAAGAGAATACTTACCAAGGGTCCAAAGAGTCCATCAGTGACCTGAACTGAAACATGAGCGTGCCACCAGAACGTGCCTCGCTGGTCGGTGACATTGAACTCGTAGGTAAAGCTTTCGCCGGCGGGAATAGCACATTGGCTTACGCCAAAAACGCCGTCCATCCAGACCGACTTCCTCTGATCGATGCCGTGCCAGTGAATCGTGGTACTCTCCTTCAGCATCTGGTTGTGCACCGTGACACGGATGGTGTCTCCCGTGTTTGCCTCGATGAGAGGGCCGGGCGACTGTCCGTTGACGAGGATCATTGACTTCTCAAAGCCATCGGGAGAGTGCTGCTGCCGCGTAATGCTGAACACATACTCCCGCATCGACGTCACGTTCGATACCTCGAATCCTGTCTGCAGATTGAATTGCTGATCCGGTGTCAACTTCACTTCCGGCGTTTGCGTGGGGATAAGGGACGAAGTCGTTGTTGGCGTTATCGTCGTCGTTAGTTCCGGCACTGGATCCGCCGGTGGTGGTGGTGGCGGCGGCGGCGGAGGCGGGCTTTCTTCATGGTTGTCCTCATCATGAGCCGGTTCCGCCGGCCGATCCTTGGTCTGCACGTTGAAGAATTGGGCAAAAATGAAGGGAATCAGTGTCAGGATGGACACGCAAGTGAGTACCATGATCCATCGAAATGTCTTCTTGTGGCCCGCATGGCGTCGGTAGTTGCCCTTCTCGCTGTAGTCGGCTGAGTCGGAAAGCAGGCGGTCCTCCACGTCAGTCTCTGACGATGATCTGATACCGAGCATGGGGTCTTGCTCGTCGCGCGTCCCGTCCCGCGGGATCAGGCCGGAGCTCATGGTTGCCTAATGACGGAAAAGATGCAAATATGACGGCTCAAACATGTACAGAACGAACCTGGATTCGCTATCAGAAAGAGAGAAAATGAACAGAACCAGCAGCAAGACGCCCCGGGTCGCTAGTAATTGACATTCGCCATACGACTCTTGCTGCGTGTGTTAATAAGAAACACGAGAAAACAAAGAACCACGTGGTAAAAGGGGCAAATGGCCGGGATGAAGAGAAAAGCCACCACTAAGATGATACGGGGATCCTCTCTTTTTGCTTGTATCCGATCGGCGAGATATTCGGCGAAACGGGGTGATTGACCCTTGGATGAATCGGCAATGTCAACACGAGAAATAGGCCCGGGCGCTTAGCAGCTCGATACTTGCAACTTTCCTTTAGCTATTCCGGACATCTGGAAATTTCGACGCCATGAAACGCGAAACTGTGATCCAAACTATGCGGAAACTTTTAACCAATTGAACCTTATGAATTCTTTACCCGCAGTTTGCGTCGACCGGTTTGCGCCGTCTTGAGAGCCAAATGACTTAGGTATCCATGTCTACTTGCCATGAATGAGCCGTTCTAAAAGTATCCTCAGAGGCTTTTCGCCTATCTGAAAAGACTTTGTAGTCGGGAAGATGCATCTGATAGAAGGGAGATTCAGAATCGCCAAGTTTCCGGTGGGTTCAGGGGCCCGCGTTCAGGAAAGTCTGACCACTATCGTCCGCTAAACAGCCTCCCAATACAACGCCCAGAATCATCCCGTCTCGAGTTCCGGTGCATCGGGTTAGGTGTTTCATTCACACGGTGTTCACCTGCTGGCCCTTCCTTCAAATCCTACTGACACAGTCGTGCATATCATAAGAGACATTCGATCACACTGCCAGTCTGGGATAAACTTTCTCTGCGTAAGTAAGAAGTATCAGGGCGCGACCCCGCCGCTTGAATCGTCTCGTCGGCGATGGTCCCCTGACTGACAGGAGTGATCGGCGAACTACTGTCTGCTGTGCGTACCAAGATCGAATCCCACCGTTGATTTGTTACTGGTTTAGCTGCATAAACTCCGGCCAGGACGGGGATCTGTCGGTGGGTGCTGGGTAATAGAGAGCGGGCAATTGACTCAGACTCTTTACGCCAAAACTGTGTGGTTCAATACATCCGTACACATAGGCTGAGTTAGGCCTTGAAGTTCGAATGACCTTTCTGTCTCCAAGCGTTGCTGTCCACATGTAGTCTCGCTCTCTGAGAAACCCCAAAGCCTTCCACTGCACTGAAACTTGGTGTCGCGGAAGCCTGCGGTCCCCGTGTGCACATGCGCCGAAGGAGCTTGTTATGTCTTTCCCGCACGTTACACGCACAATCCGGTTGTCCACCTAAGCTGAATGACATTGAGGGAAGGCATCAAGTCGAAAGGATCTGACAACTATTCCCAACTCCGCATTGGTTGATACTTGCCAACTACTCCTTAGTCGCTTCACAACCGGGCTATGTTCTCATTGAGATCCCGAATGTCGAGAGCAAGGTTCGATTGACTGTACTCCGTACCTGGTACCTGAGAGACATAGCAAAGAGCAAAACCCCACAGGCTCAATAGGACTGTTGGACGATGCCAAAGGGACTTCTGCTCAGACCTCGGCCCTCACCAAATACTGGATTCTTCAGAGGGTGTTGCATCGGCCGTAATGCCTAAGAGGGATCTAGTTGGTTGACATGGATACACTCGTCACAAACGTTGGAGCAGAACCAGGCGCAAAACATCAATTGAGCATGGTCCGTCTCCCGATCCCCACGGGTCTAAAGGGAACACGCCAGCCATCATTCGCGGGCCCGTACGGAATGAAACGTCACGAAGGAGGGACGAGTGGGAGACCGAATGCTCAACAAGTCCACTCCACGTTCTCGCAGAGACCTCCGCAGTTCGTGACAACCTGTCGATCGCTTTTGAGGTCGCTATCAATGGCAACGGCAACCAACTCCGCAACGTAACCATGAGTAGTCTTCCTTGTATCTAAGGTCCTCGTTCTTTCTCATAGTATATCTTTACTTTGCATCCACCGAAATCAGCTCACTTGACTTTTTGTACTTCCAAGACAACACACGACGCACGAGAATATCGGAACCAATAACATTATCATCTTCAACATGGCGAAAACACACTGATCATGCGAGCCCAAGTTCGAGGGCGTTCGCAATAAGGTCAGTGAACTCTTGGGGTCTGGAGTTGAGCTAGGCGCATGTCTTACCGTCACCATCGACGGCGAGGACGTCGTCAACTTGTGGGGAGGTTACGCCGACGCCAATCGCACCCGCCCCTGGAAGGAGGACACCATCGTCAACGTGTTCTCCACAACAAAGACCATTTGCGCACTCGCAGGCCTCATTCTGATCAATGAAGGTGAAGTGTTACCCTACGACAAAGTCTCAAAGTACTGGCCCGAGTTTGCAGCCAACGGCAAGGAGAATTTCGAGGTCCGCCACCTGCTGTCCCACAGTTCGGGTGTGGTGGCGTGCGAGAACCCCATCACCCTCCAAGAGATGTGCGACCCTTACGAGGAGGTTATTTCGAGACTCGAGAAGCAGCCCGCTCGCTGGGAGCCAGGTATCAAGTCTGGATATCACGCATGGACCTACGGCTACTTGATCGGAGAGCTGATGCGCCGAAAGACAGGACTGACTCTCACGGAGTTCGTCTCTCAAAGGATCGAGGGACCCCTCGGAGCCGATATGCAAATCGGTGCAAAGGAGAAAGATTGGCCTCGCATCGCAGAGCTGATTCCCGCCGGCTCCCCCAGCCCACATCATGCCTGAACAAGACGAAGACCCCAACTCCTTGAAGCACAAGATGCTCCATCCGTTCCCAGACCCTAGCTTCGCAAACACGGAGCCGTGAAAGAAGGCTGAGATTGCCGCGGCGAACGGTCACAGCAACAGCAAGGCGCTGGCTACGATTTGGTCCAAGTACCTTACGATCAGTGATGAGAGCAAGAGGATCTTGTCCCAGGACACGATTGATCCCATCTACAAGGAACAGACATACGGGCCCGATTTGTGCATAGGATTCCCCGTTCGCTACGGAATCGGCATGGGTCTTAAAGGCAACGGAAACACACCCGTGGATTCTTGGCTTCCGGAGGGAAAGATATGCTTCTGGGGTGGCTGGGGTGGATCGATGCTTATCAACGACCTTGATCGACGGATCACCATTGCTTATGCGATGAACAAGATGTCACTTGGTTCTGCGGGCAACGAGGCTGTCTATGCTTACGTTGCAGAAATCTACAAGGCGTTGGGAGTTCCCGTAGGAACTACTAATGGCAAGATCTAAGTAAAGTTGGGTGGCGCTTCTAGATGGGTAGAAACGAGATCGTTTTAACTCCTCTTAACAAACGTACTTTCAGTGATCTAATGCGATCATGTCACTTTACTGGTTTATAATTGTGTTATGCTTAACCCCGGTTACCGAAGACTATGACTTTGTGGAATTGTATTGAACTTGTCGGAACAGCAAGGCTGATAAGGAGCAATGGGCAGGTATCGTGGGCTGGCTGACGCCTGCACTGGACGAAGCGGGACAACTGGCTTAGTCATCACAGCCGGATAAAGGTGGGGCAACCACCCAGGCCGTCACCACCTACTTCGACCGGCCCCTGCCCACAATGTAAATAGGGAGAAGAAAAAAGAACAACAGCAATTATCACGGATATCGACGTGATTGTTGCCGAAGATACACCCTCATGAGGAAATTTATCGCGCCTGTGATACCAACAGAACTATTTCTTGTCTAGTACTAGTTAGTAGGGCACCTTTACTTTTGGCATGGTACCAACAACTTGAACTCAATCATGAAAAAAACCTTTTTCGGTCTACATTTCTGTGCATGGATTAGACCCGATTCTAGCACTAGCAAGTACTCCAGTCATCAGTCATAGCCTTATCCATAGTGTTGGCCTCTTTGGTGATTGAGCACTTGGATTTCAAACATAAAATTTGTATTGCGGCTGTCTTTAGCTTCTATGTTCCAACTATGAAAAAGTAAACCCATCACTTGCGAATTTCCCTCAGACTATTGCTTAATGAAGGAGACTTAGGAAAAGTATAGGACATCTAATA
>JFFI01000544.1:14322-27594 GCA_001563125.1 Colletotrichum salicis
CGGCTCGACCAGCCTGATCTCTATCCTGACATTCTCAGCAAAGGGAGCGCTTCCGGCCCACGGCTACGTGCCTCGAACCGGATAGATTGTTTCGTAGCGAGGCACACCGAATGACTAGTTCTTGACAAGCTCCCATGCCAAATTCCCACGAACATATCTGGGGTTTGGACCCCGGACCCCTGTGGGGTAGGGCTGGTCGTGTCTGTGTTATCCCAGCGGTACGTTGCCGAAGATATTTCCTGGACACCAAGTGCTGTGGCAATGCTACATGCCTGCATTACTGCTTATTTCGTTGCATGTCTAGGGCGAAAAACCCCACCCACTGCATGTCAAAAAAGAAGCAATGTCACCAATGGCCCGTAGATTCGGCCCTGGGGTTCCTTGCTGGCCCTTGGCTGCATTAGCAAATTCATCGTGGGCAGTCATGTCGGACTCGTACATATCTTTGTGGGAATCCGCGTCCCATTGCCCCTTTGCTTTCGCTCTTCCTGCTGTGTTAGCCAGGCCAGAATCTCATTCATAACTTGTCAAGTTTCTTGATCACATCAATCGCCACTTTTCGATATGCGCCTCTCGGATTTGAGCCTTCTGGCCCTGCAAGCTAGCACCCTCGGTTTGGCCAGTCCTGTCTCTCGCTCAGCAGAGTCCGACATAGATCTTGCGACTACCGAGGAACTCCAACAGCTTGCCAGCTTAGCTCAAACCGCCTTTGACAAGACCAAGTTAGAAGTCGAGAGCAGTGAAATCAAGAAGCGTAACAACGCTTGCTCTTGGCAAAATGTCCGTGTCCGGAGAGAGTGGTAAGTTCTAGCCTGTCACCTATAAAGCATCATTTCTATGATTCGTCCTGTTTACATTTTCCTTTTTCAGGGGCACAATGAGCAGAGTTGAGAAGCTTGACTACGTCAACGCTGTCAAGTGTCTTCAGTCCAAGCCAGCCCGCACACCCACCTCAGAGTCTCCCGGGGCAAAGACTAGGTTCGATGACTTTGTCGCAACTCATATTAATCAGACTCTCACCATACACTACACCGTCAGTACCTAAGAACTCTCTGATGTAACATTGATGAGATAACTAACCGTTGTAGGGTAACTTCCTATCCTGGCATCGATACTTTACATGGCAGTACGAGGAGGACCTACGCATCGTGTGTGGATACAAGGGCACTCAACCTGTGAGTATTCCAACTCATTTATGCATACGTTTTCTTGTTGAACTTCCATCACAGTACTGGGATTGGTCCAAGACCGCCATCACAGGCATGGAGACCTCCCCCGTCTTCGACGGAAGCGAGACATCCATGTCCGGAAATGGCGAATTCGTCCCCGACCGAGAGCCAATCCTTCTCGGTGGCCAGAATGGCTTGCCAATACTCCAACTTCCTGTCGGTACAGGTGGAGGCTGCGTGACCTCTGGGCCCTTCAAGAATATGACTGTCAATCTCGGTCCCGCTGCTCTCGACCTGCCCGGCGGTGTTTCTGAGGCCAATCCCAATGGGCCCCTGACATATAACCCCCGCTGCCTCAAGCGTGACCTGACGACCGCGGTTAACCTCTTGTACGCGAATGTGACCGCTGTATTGTCCAATATTCTTCAACCTCAGAATGTGTACGACTTCCAGATGCAGATGCAGGGTGTGCCAGGCTCTGGCAGCATTGGTAAGCTTTTGAGTACAACTTCAATGCGGATAGTACTGTCACTGACAAGACTCTTGATTAGGCATCCACGGCGGTGGTCATTACTCACTTGGAGGAGATCCTGGAAGAGGTGAGCCACCCTAACTTCCGAGTTCCATACATGCCGGGCAATCCTAACTGTGATGAATAGACGTTTTCACTTCCCCGGGAGATCCAGCTTTCTACCTGCACCATTCGATGATTGATCGAGTTTGGTGGATGTGGCAGATGCTGTCACCTCAAAAGCGTCAATATGGCGCCATTGCTCTCAGCGGGACCAACACATTCTTGGATCAGCCTCCTAGCGCCAACACAACCATGGATGATTTGCTAGAGTATGGTTGGGTCGGAGAGCCACTCAAGATCCGGGACGCTATGAGCACTGTCGCAGGCCCATTCTGCTATGTATACTTGTGAATGAGACTTGAAGGCGAAGAAGACTGCGTGATATATTTGTGGCATCAGTTTTGGAGGTTGGAGCAGTAGTCAATCTAGTGAGATCATGGAGTACTTCTAAAATGCAACCTGTCTCAAAGAACTGCATCATATTGAATCGGCGATGGTTTCGGAGCTTGAGCGCCACCATCACTTCTCAAAAGCCGTGCCGGCCTGTCTCCGGTACGGAGTCGAGCAGATCTCCCGAAGACCGCAGTACGAAGAATATCCCCCACTTCGGGGTCATTCCGGGGAATCGACCCATAGTCCAGCCGATCGACTTTTGACATCTAATCCAACAAAGCCAGCCTTGTGCTGCTAGCCAATGCCTAGAAATGCATGGCGTTCCAGACGATGACGCGAAGATGCTCAATGCGGATAGTGTTGCCGCGGTTAGCACGGCACAGCTTTCATCAGGATTCAGGCGCCAAAACTAGCGTCAGCTACACGCGGGAGCTCCCTCGGGGGGATACGTCTTGGCAAATGCTTGATTCTCCCGACTGTGGTTTCAGCACGCAGTACCCACGAGGCTCGTTGAGAGCATATCTGACCGCGTTGGAGGCGCCAGAACCCTCCCTTCCAAGATGATGGTCATGGACTGTTGGAGTCACACTTTCTCCCAGAAGGTGGTATACCAAGAGGCGCAGCCGTTTCGAGACCTAGACACATTAGGACGGATACGGATTGGTAGAGGCCAAACTACTTAAAAGGAGCGTTTGCCAAACCAGAGACATCAAAACATCTGGCCATCTTCATCGATTTCATAAAGTCTAGTCGTGTCTTGGATCTCACAACATCATGCGTGTTCTCATCAGCGGAGCAGGTATCGCCGGCCCTACGCTGGCTTGGTTTCTGGCCAGGACCGGCGCGCGCGTCACTGTCGTGGAGAAGTGCAAATCAATTCCTACTTACGGCCATAATGTCGATGTCAACCATAGCGCCATCACCGTCCTGAAGAAGATGGGCCTGATTGATCAACTACGGAGGTTCAATACAACGGAGAAAGGAACGCAGTTCATCGACCCAAAGGGGCGGCCCTTCGCACCCTTCCCCGTCAAGGACGGCTCTTCCGCAAGCCCTACGTCAGAGTTCGAGATCCTTCGAGGGGATCTGGCTGCAGTGCTGTACGAAGCTACGAAAACCCATCCCAACATCGAGTATCTCTTCGGCGCTACCGCGGCCAAAGTCATATCCAACGACGAAACCGCTGTCAAAGTCGAGCTGAGCAACGGAGAGGTGCAAGAGTACGACTTATTAGTCGCAGCAGATGGCCAGTGGTCAAAAGTGCGAAAGCAAGTCTTTCCTCAGGAAAGCATCACCGTCATCGACAAGAACATGTACGTAGCCTATGCCGCTATTCCTCGTCTTCCAGAGGACAACGACTGGTGGAACATCTACCAGGCTCTGGGATCTAGGATCGTCACCACCAGACCCGACCCGCACGGCACCATACGGGCCATGTTCACGCACATGCCCTGCGAAGGCGCGCAGAAGACGGCGTGGCAGGAGGCCTCACGAGGCGACAAGAAGCTCCAGATGGAGCTTGTGAGGCGGGAGTTCCTGGACGCTGGGTGGCAGACGCCCCGTATCATGGACGCCATGATGCAGGCGGAGGATTACTACTTCCAGGATCTGAAGCAGATCAAGATGGACAAGTGGTCCAGCTCTCGCGTTATCTGCCTGGGCGACGCGGCCTTTGCACCGACACCCCTCTCAGGTATGGGGACTACGCTTGCCATCATCGGAGGGTACATGCTTGCCGGCGAGCTCACCAAACTCAAGCCTGGGGAGCATCCCTCTCGAGCATTCGAGAACTACGAGGCTGCGTTCCGCCCCTATGTCGAGGAGACTCAGAGCGTTCCGTGGTTCTTTCCGGGAGTCGCGCATCCGGTCACGGCCTGGCAGAGATGGTTGCTGGTATCAGTTGTCTCGACAATCTCTAGAGTTGTCGCGATGCCTTGGGTGGCTAAGAGGTTCTTTGATGATACGAATAACGACGATTCGGAGTTCCCATTGCCGGCTTATCCTGATTTAGCCGATGAGATGAAGCTGAAAGATGACCGCCTGTGAAAGGCATACGACAGTGCATAGGACGATGACGCTGATGAGTCTGGGTCAAGGGAGTCATAAATGGGCTTGGGACAGCATAGTCGAATTGGTGTATAGACCATTTCCCGGTTGTTGATAGCCATGTTATCGGGTATAGGACCATGCGTTTTTAGCTAAAGGCTTCTATTCGTAATGGGTGGTACGTAGAAGAAACATAGTAAATATAGCCGCTCATCTTCTCCTCCCTTTCGCTACATTCAACGCCTTTTCCGCTGAGAAACATGTCTCCCCGCCGCCGGGTAGAGCGCGGTTAACGTCTAATACTTGCACGTCGGAACAAAAAGACCGTCTTTTAAGAGGAGCATACAACAATGCCTACGTCTAGCGGCTAAGATATCTCACAACGGCCACTTTCCGCTCTTCTCTAATCTTCCCCTCATGCCCCTCCACGTCGCCGGGTCGATCTTGTAAACCCATCCAACCTCTTTCTCTCCATAGCTAACCGGGCCCTTCGTCTCCAGCTCGCCCAACCCCATCGATCTCATAACCACTCGCCAGGGCTTATTCTCAAGCTCAGTCTCAACGCGTACAACACTGCAGCCGAGTCCCTCGACGGCAAAGTCGACTTAGCCACACAAGACCTCCCTACCGTACCCCCTTGCCCCAGTAACGATGATCGAGAGACACCCCAAAGTCGGTAAGACACGGCGTGGTATGACGACGCGGAGCCTCCCCAGTAATGTTTTCTCCCAGGGCCTCCTCACTTCCCTCTTGATACCCTTCATCTCTCATCCTCTTCAGCGCAACATCACACGTCTCCCCTTCGGCAGTCTCAAAACAGTTGAACCCACCACATCCGATCAACTCGCCCATCTCCCGAATTGTAATCATCAAAATAGCTTTCTTCCCAGACGCATACTCCGGCCCCCACCTCTCGATGCGGCCACGTATGATCTCGGGAGAGATGTTCGTCTGAGCGCCCCCGAAAGGGTGATTCTTGGGCGTCGAGAGGAGGCGGTACAGAGCCTCTGCATCGTCAGCGACGGCACTGCGGATGATGAGCCGCGGGGTTGTGATTTTGTAGGCGGCTTGGGGGAATGGGGCCGTCATTGTTGCTGGGCTTTTTCGAGGCCAAGTGATTTTCTTGGAAATGAAGATGTGAAAGATTGAGGACTCTGCTTGAGGAATTGGTGATGTAGATGGTTATAACGTGAGCTTTTGGCTGGCGGCAGCTCACCCTGCTGTTCATATGGGTTGGCCTTGATCAAGATGATTGACCGGCGCTTCGAACCATCACGCAAAGAGCAAGATTATTGAGCTTAAAGTCACAGTTGGTGCCGGAAAATGACAGCTTATAGCCTCCTACCTGCATCTTGAAGAGTGGAGAGGGAATCCTCCTGTCTACACGAGTACCTTTCCCTTAGCCTATCAACGTCTGACGGTCTGTCACATTATGAATCCGCGCCTCCTCCTCGCTTGTGATCCATCCCAGTCTTTTTTGGCCTCAATTAGGTGCATGAGATAAGTCGCAAGTGAGCCCGGGGACAAGCAGGACGAATGATGGAGTTTTCCATCTTATTGCTTGCGAGCTTGTCCTCAAGACTTGATGACCATATTGCACTCAAGGCTTTCAAACACAGCAGAGAATTTAACTTCCTGAGAAAAAATGGGGCTCACAAGCGACAGACGGTAATTGACATGGCAAGGGAGCGAAGTAATTATAGTGTCGAACAAATAGACAACCACCGAATTTCTACCACTTTATAAACTTTACACGGCTCAATATAAAATTTCGCTAACAACTAAGATGTCATCTCCTCTTCCGTCTCTGACGGGGAACGACCCATCGACGTAGGAATGAGAAACAACTTCCAAGACAGGCCTGCTCACACATCATGAAGCTCAAACAAGGGGATAGGGGGTACCTAACGCGCGGCTCGCTGCCGGCCTCGGTTCCCCCCAAGCCCTCCCACCTTGCGTCACAATTAGTCGGCGCGGCGGCGAAGGTTTCTCCTGGCCCAGCGCGTGCGGAGTATGGCCTCTGGTGCCTCGGCACGCTTGTTGTTGTTGCCGTTCTGCTGGTTCTGGCGGTTTCCGTTGCCCTTTCCAACAGTTGCTAACGGAAGTGCGTTGTTGTTCCCGCTGGCGTTGGCATTGGCATTGGCGTTGCCGTTACCGTTGTTGTTGCCGGCCGTCTGGGCATTGCCGCCGTTCTGAGCGCTGGTGTTGGCACCGCCGTTGTTGTTCTTGCCTCTGGTACGTCCGTTGCCTCCGTTGTTGCCCGTGTTAGCATTGGTGTTGCCAGTATTCGCATTGGCGTTTCCAGTGTTGGCATTGGTGTTGCCAGTATTAGCATTGTTGTTACCAGTGTTGGCGTTGTTGTTACCAGTGTTGGCGTTATTGTTACCAGCGTTGGCGTTGTTGCCGCCGGCCGCTGCACCGCCGTTGTTGGCGTTGTTGTTACCATTGCGGTTGCCCTTGCCCTTCTGTCTTCCATTGCCATTGCCGGCATTGGCATTGCCATTGTTGTTGTTGTTTCCGTTGTTGTTATTGTTGTTGCCAGTGTTGGCGCCGGAGCCGGCAGGGCCAGCAGCCTCCTGAGTGGCATTGTTGCCGAGGAGCTCCTTGATGGCGGTAACACCCTGATCGTCTTGAGTCTTGGCCTCCTGGTTCGACTTGACCGCAGCGGGGAGGTCGACAACGTTCTGCTGGATCTGCTTCAGGACACCATCGAGGGTCTGGGCGGTGGGAATGTTGCCGGGGGTGTTCTGCTTGGGCGTGATATCGGTCTGCTGGACGGCGAAGCAGCCACCGAAGGGGCCCTTTGCGTTGTCGTTGAAGCAACGGACGGTGCAGACGTCACCGGTGGAGGCTATTAGCATGTTCGTTAGTACCTAGCAAACTTGAAGCGAGATGGAGGTTCCATGTCGAGAACCACAGAGAGATACGAAGTAGACATACCTCCTACGCAAGCCAAGTCGTCCGGCATCGTGACCTTGAGCTTGATCTGTCCGCTTTGGGCCCCTGCTTCTTGTACCTGAAGCTTCGTCTGACCCGTGGCTCCGTTTGCGTTGCTAGTCAAATCGAGATCGCAGCTGTACGGGCCGGCGCCGTCTGCGCTAACCTGGGCGATGGTAACATCGACATTGGAGCCCTTGGTGACTTTCGTGACGGTGTTGTTGCCTAGCTGGGCCTCTGTGGTCTCGCCGATATCGATGTTGCCCGCGAGAATGGTTCGGCCGCACTCGTTGACGACGTTGGTGACAATCTCCTTCTGGTTGATGATGTTTGCGTCGTTCTTGTTGGGATCGACTGGAAGTATTCGTCAGTACTCCGTCATCAAGTCTGTGCATAACATATTATAGAAAGTGTATACCTAGAAGTCCTGGGCTGGCAGGGCCGTTGGGGCCTTGCGCCGCGAGAATGACACCTTGGGCTTGAGCCATCGCCAACATGGCGGCGGCGGCCAACGCTCTCATCATGGGAGAAGACATGGCTATGAGAGGAGACAAGTGGACCGAAAAGAAAAAGGTTCACGAGTCAAAGTTGGATTAGTAGCGAAAGGAAGATGAAAAACAAATGTGTCCAGCACCGCGTTGATGGAACGGAAAGAAACGAAAGAGGTTTGGCTATAGCCTCTCAAGAAAGAAACAGACCGGCTGGGAGTGTGGAAGGGGGAGAAAAGGGAAGAAAAAAAACCAAGAAGAAATCGAACTCAAGGAAAGTGTGAGCGAGCGATCCAAACGGGAAGAGCACAGGGAATCCTGCGTTTTACCCGATGTGCGAAGCCTATTAAGTTTTATACATGCCTGCTTCCCATTTCCTCTTTCTGGACTTACCCCCTTTGGCGATAACAAGAGGAGTTGCTTCAAGGGTAGAGCTTGTTTCGACAAGGGGTCACAGACGTTGAGGATGGGAGGATAGACAATGGGGCTCGTTGGAAAGATGACAGCATGTTTGTGTAAGCGCTTCTCAGCTGGTGTTGAGCCGATGGGCGAAAGTGAGGGCGAGCCTGCGAGGTGGGAGGGAAGAAGCAACAGAAGCGGGGGTTAGAGGGAGTGGTAGAGCCCCCAGAGTGGACCACATGGGCAAGAGAGCAACAGACTTTCAGGAACCGTGAACGTTGTGCCTGTGCCTTGTGCCTAAACTATCTAGTCTTTTTGCAGACTGCGGCTCTTCCTGCCCGTGTTTCCTCAAAGGTTCTGGGCAGGCTAGGTAAGGCAGGCGAGGGACCCCGGGCTAGCACAGATCCCCTCCGCGGCTCCGACGATCTTCTGGAACGGATGCCGTCGCGTGGGTGGAGATGTCAAGTGGGGACGGGGGCGTTACGCGGGTTATAGACTCATGGAGACCTCTGTGGAGTTGGAAGGGGGTTATGGAGACTCTAGGATACTGGAGGAGGCTGCGCTGATGTGTCGAGATCACCCATTCGAGTCCAAGGACCAAGACCGAGTCTTCTCCGTGGGGGCATGCCTGCGTCGCCCTACGTCTACGTCCTTGCTGACCAAGCCTGGTGACCGGTCAAGGGGCGGATAGGGCGACGAGGGCGACAAGGGGGGGCGACCATCCCGTCACGTCGGCCGGGGATGCATCGATTATGGGCAGATGTCGAGCTGGGAGTCCAGACGAAGACGGGGCTGCAACCGCGTTTCAGGCCTTCTGAAGATGGGCCATAATGGGTTATAACGCTGCGCCCACGAGAGTGAGTGGATTAGAAGGAGAAGGATCATTAAGTACCAGTCGCAATTGAGAAAAGTTGAGGCACAGCCTGGATCCCTCTTTCTCCATCGTCTCCCCCCTTTCTTCTCTCCATCATGATGGTCCAGAGGGTGTCGCGGCGGCGAACCTCCGATGGCAGCTTTTTGTTCCCGCCCGAGAGAGAAAAAAGTTCAGACGGGCCCGCACTCTGAGACGAATTCGTAACGCACGGGAGTCCAATGACAGGTTTTTCTTGCGGCGGCGCTCCAGACATGAACGTTCGAGATGATGGCGGAAGGGGTATTTAGACCTGATGATGCTCCACGATATTTCAGTCCACGGGAACAAGCAGATTCGGTTGCCGGACCACTTGTCTCTTCTCTTGTCGTTGCAACCTCAGCGGGAGCCTACCTTGGTGAAGATGCCCTGTCGATCCGGGATTGGCGTCGAGAGGTTTACCCCGACGCTACGCTACACAAGCTTTGTCAGCCCCGAGGACAGACCGAAGAGGACGATCCTCGGGGGTTTATCTGCAGTTTCCGGCCTTCGAGACATGCTTCGTGATTAAGGTACAGCAACAGAGTTGAGTTAGGGGAAATTAATGGATTGAAGCGGGAGCTGCCATATTGAGGTGGGGAGAGTTAATCGGCCTAGTGTCACTCTTGTTGGAGCTTGTCAGAGAGGCCCATCCCAGGGCATTTCGTCCTCAACAAGCAGTACCTTACTAAGCGTTACCAAGTTATAAGCGAAGCGAACTCGCATATCATGGCCGCTTCAGGGTTGCCCGGACAAATGGGAAACGCTGGGTCCAGCACCACTACCACCCACAACCGTCGTCATTGCACGACTATGAAACAAGCATCCGGCCGCTGTCTGACCCATCCGACGACTGAGAAAGGGAATGTCCCGCTGTCTTTGCCAGTTGATAACTTGATTGATGGGGAGACAGAGTTCAACGGCTCTGACTGGGGTAGAGGGTTAAATACCACGGGCCGGCACACTCAAAGACCAAGAATATCCACGCAGCGTGGCAGTTGGACTGCTAAAAACTCTCGCTTGCTTCCCCCTGGAAATGAGAGGGTTTCCACTTACAACTATGTGGCCTGGACTATGAAAGACTCTGGGGATGCTTTCTCAGCTCTCTCGCTGCCTCGCATAATCCGTGACTCCATAATTCCTGTCGCTCCTGCATACTAGCTTCTCCTTGCTGACAGTGCAGCACGTGGAAGATGCGGGCTATTAATGAGTGCACTCCTCGCGATCCCTCCTATGCAAGTGCTCTCGTCTCCTTGGGACCAACCGCTCGTTTCTCTCGGCATACATGTAACGTGAGCTCTGTCGAGTAGAGAGACCTTGGGCATGAAGCTGATGGCAGACTTTATCAAGCTGATGAATACATGAACATGTCCCTCACGATCAAGGCTGTTTGTTCAACCTCCGTACGTGCCACTGCCGCATTTTCTGATGGAAAGGGTGGCAGCATCCTGCGCATCAAACAATGGTAAGGAAGAGATGCGTTTTACAAGCTTCGCATGCCTAATCTGGGATTCGCTCTGAGCAAGGTAAGCTGAGAGTCAATGCAGTCACGCTTCCAACTTGCAGGTGTCGCCGAGGTCCCGTGCATGGATGATCGTGGCCCGACTTGTCCACGGACCAGAAACAATTTTGGGCGCTCGCCATTTCTAACCAGAGAAAGAAGGCCTTATGTGCGAATGACCCGACGGGATGAAGTTTATTCCCATTTTGGCATCTGCTTCTCCCTCTCAATTTGCCAGCAATAGGATTGGTCAGGCTAGGAAAGGCTTGATACAAGATACTTAGGTAGATATAGACATATTGAAAATTGGAAACAGTATTGACATTACCCGTGTAGAACCAGAGGGTGTGTCCTAAGTTGGAGTTGCAATTCAATAGTTCTAGCACAGTAGAACGTTTTCTTAAGCCCAATAAGAATAAAAAGTTCTGCTACCCGGGAGGTTGCTTACGAGGAACTACATATATTCTAAGGCATCTAAACGTGATCTAGCCGCTTGAAAAGAACCCAGAATGTCCCTAGCGTAGGCAACTTAAATAATACATGACTGTGACTATTTTATACTAAGCCCAACTTTCTAGGTTCGGGGAAAAAAAGTCTACAGCGCAACTTCTACCGCCATCAGATCAACGCTAGAGTCTCCAGCTTGATGCCTCTTTTTTGAATAGCGTCTGCTGACATCCTCGGATCATTCACGCTAATTTTTCCATTACTTTTGTTCTTGAACACGGAGGGCGGCTCATCAGGATCGAGCGACGCCACCTCCTCCCAGCTATGAGGCAATGGTTCAAGCCTTGGATCACTCTCCAACAGCTCACCTGTCTTGGTGTTGAAAAAATACGGCAATACCCAACCATTTCTCTCAGGACGCGTATATCCACGGCGGCTTCAGTGGCGGCTTCGAGGCCTCGCCGAGCATCAACCCATGCACGAAACACGGCCCGATGACCTCGTATCGGCCGAAATTAATAGGTCTAATCATTGGCAAATCACACCCAAGAATCACAGAAATTTCGTCACCTAGCACAGTCGTAGAGGGTTAATACCATACGGGGAGAGGTGTATAAGGTAGAGATAAGTGACAATAGGAGAGATAGCTTACTTTTGCGAAGGCCCCTTGCGGAAACACCCATATACCCTTCCGTGGTAGTAAAGAGGCATTCGTTCACGAAGAAGCAGTCTCTGAATGCTTGTGATACATTTACATCAAGCTTAGCGCTAGACAATGCCGACATCAAGACCTCGCGAAGCTGCTGAATCGACGGAAATTGACTAATGCCTGGAGCTCTTTCGCTGGTCCTACCTCGCACAAGTACTTCGACATACGCATCCATGGAAAGCCCTCCCGAAACGTACATGTTGTTTTCTGGATTTTTCGACGCCCATTTCCGAATGTCAATAGTTTTTGCAAATGAACCATTCAGGTCGTTACTAACATGGCTAATCGATGATATGCGCCTTCCGGTGACTTGCAGAAGGCCACTCCGCTCTATCAGCTTCGCGACAGCACTGGAGCGTGCAGAAGCATAGAATCTTTGAATGCTCAAATGCCCTGTGTTCGCACCTTCGATTGGTTGCTCTAGGTTTGGTACCCAAGATGGGTGTCCCTCGGGGCGCGTCGCGTTGTTGCAGTTGTTGAGCATATTCAACTTCTGATACCCGTCCATCTCAGCCAACACAAGCTGATCATATGTCTTCCAGACAGGTGTTGGATAGTCTACCGTAATCCTATTTGCGATTTTTGGGTCGAGAAGACCCAAGATCCCGTAGACCTTATCTTGAGCGTCTTTGCATTTCTGATTCCGCGCCCAGAGTAAGAGTTGTTCACATGAGGCCAGCGGTGGTGCCATCAAGCCTCGCGAGTTTGATAAGAGTCGATCCCTGATACAATCCGGCAACAGGCCTGATTTGTGTCCGAGGATCAGCAATGACCTGCGTACGTCGACCCAGGGGATGGTGTCCTTGCCGCATTGGAGCACTACTTGGTCGCACGAGAGAGCTTCCTGCAGACCCCAGATGCTTTCGAACCACTCTCGATGCAGCAGTGATGATATGGACTTCCATTCCTCGTCTTCCCAGGGAGGTACAACGTCTTTTAAGTCTTCTTGCCACCAATCCAGCGTGGCGTCTGGGGCTCTCCCCCATCGATGAGAAATTACATATTCAACCTGTTTACTGAAATCCTCCCAAGGTTTCCAGCGCAAGTTTGCTGTCAACGGACGCGGGGCCCAACCAAATGATCACCTTTTCGGAAAAGGAGTAAATTTATTTTATCCGCTTGACCTTTTGGGCCGGTCCTTTAATGCTTTCAACGCTACAGAAGTCGTCGATCCATAGTGTGTGCGCGACTTAGCGTCGTCTATCAGATGCTCTAGAAAGGTTGTTGCTAGACTTTGGCGTACTGGTGTGTGGACATACTCCATGTCGAGACGAGACAGATCGCTAATGTAAATGTGTTCTGTGGCCTTCTCCGTTCCCCAACAACAGGACAAGGCTTCATATGGTTGTACGCTCCCCTTCAAGGCTTTTCTCATGGGATGCTCTTCGACTTCGTACTTCATTGTACCCATAGGGTCCGGGTGTTTCCAAGAATTGGGTTATCCCGAGTGGCGTGAGCTCATGAACAGGTATCGCCCTTCCAAAGTCCGATCTACTGTCCAGCCATCCGGGAGAGTTTTCTGTAACTCGCTTATAGATATCCTTTCATTTTCGAATATCATTTTAATTTTTGGTAGAGAACGAGCATGCAAAACAGCGTAGTACGGGGGCCGGTGAGGGTTGCCTGATTGTTGTAAGCTGACCAGCTTGAAGTCCTTAAAAGGATCCTCATCCCTTGCAGCTTGGAGTTCGGAATAGGCAAGGGATGAGAATCCTTTTAA
>JFFI01000544.1:36310-47218 GCA_001563125.1 Colletotrichum salicis
GGGGTGGGGGTGTATGGTATGCTGCTGACGTTGACGTCGTAGTGAGAGAAGGAAGGCAAAGCAGACTGAGAGGGTAAGAATGGGAGGTGAAAGTGAGGAAGGAAGTCCTGGCAAAGCCGCACCGCGCTGGCTGGTGGTGGTGGTGGTCCAACTTACAGTAATGGAAGGTACGGAGTACCATACGCCCCCTCCCGTCCTGTAATTATCTTCTTTCCACTTTCTCAGAACGTCGTCAGAAGTGCACCAGACCAGACAGGAAGTTGGGCTGGCAATAACAAAGTGGCAGAGTCGGGAGGCAGGGCCGGGCAGAGCAATGTCGCGTCACTGCTCTTTTTTTTTTCTTTTCTTGGGTTGAGTCGTCGTACTCTGCGCTGGCTGTCTTATTCTTGGACGTCTTCCCACCGCGGTGTTCTGGCGGTGTGTGTAAGTGAAGTACCGTAGAAGAAGGATAGTGCGCGCGGGCGTTGTGCTCGGTGATGCGTTGCGTTGCCGCTGACGGCTTGCTTGTTTGCCTGCCTGCCGCGCTATGGTTTCCCCTCACTGTTGCTGTAGACCTTTTCTCCTTTTCTTCACGTCTCTCTTTTTTTTTGATTCTTCGCGCGCGTCTCTTCGCAGCTATGCTGTCGTACGCACGCCCTAGATGCAAGATCGATAGAGTGTTCAAATGCGGAGCGGATAGGCTTAGCTGGTGATTGGCGACCGATTGATATGATAATCGAGGATCCAATAGAATGACACCAGCTTGGGCGACCCTGATGTCTGTTTCGAAGTGCTGCTGAGGGACGAAAGCTGATTGAATGATTCGACTCGCTCGCTCTCTTGCTGCTTGCTCTCTCTTTCTCTCTGTCTCTCTCTTCCCGCCTTTTTTTTTTTCTCTGCCTTCGCACCTTGTCACGTTTGGGTGGGTCAAAGAGGATTGATTGGTTGGGGCGGAGGAGAAGGTGGAAGACGAGGGAGAATTCTGAGCCATGATTTGAGGGGCGGGGCCATTAACCCTTTAACATCTCTGACTGGCTGAATCAGCTGGTCTTAGTGGGGCCGTGGGTGTGGCTGGCATCGCTGTCTTCGCTTCTGATTTGCTGTCATGACGTGATCTTGAGCTGTGTCTGCTGCGTTCACACCCCCTCGTCTCCGACAGAGGGGAAGGAGGGGTGCGCTTTGGAACTGTGGGAAAAGTGGGTCTGTCCAGTAAGGCATCCAGTCATTTTCTCATCCTCCCGTCGCTCCTTCACTGCTTGTCGAATTTCCAGGCCTTGGTTTTTTGAGTGCAAGAAAGCCAGGTGCAGAAGTACCTCCCACTTTCCTAGGTACTCGTAGTACTCTAACTGAGGACTGAGGTTCCTCAACTTCGTGCCAAATATCTCCGTTATTGTCAACAAGTCGGCACCTTCCAGTGTGACATTGATAGTGTCTGTGGAAAGTCAAAATACCTGAACATGGCTCGTTCTTTTCCGTTTATTGCGGCCTTGTTCCTTTTTTTTTTTCTCTCTCTTCCTCCGAGCTCTCGGCGTCTGCCTGTCAACCTCTTTGATTTTCTGCCCTGGCTCTCGAACTCTGGACTTTTCCGCATGGGGCAAAGTCTCCATCTGCCACGTTACTTCAGCACTTCCCTCTTTTAAAGCAAGGCTGCACACACCAACGACGACAAAAAAGATGAGACGAGGAGGGACTCATTCGCACCGCTGTCGCTCAATGCCCATCCCGACCTCCCGGCAGGATGACCACTTCTGGTCCATGCTGACCCAAGCTCCAACACGACACGCGATATGTGGTAGACTGCTCTGCGTTCTCCTGAAGCTCTACGGCCTAGAGTTAGGTAGGTATTGAGGCGGACCCTACTGCACTGTACCTTGGGCTACCTCACCAAGCCTCTCTTCCGTCTTTCCATTTTCTCAGCCGTGGTTTCATGGCATGGGGCCGCATGGCAGCGGTATGCGTGTACGGTGTGGGTGACGCAACAAACCAGCCGGTCAGCGTCGGCACTGAAGCGAAAACCTGATCCATCTGTATCATCCAACACTCCGAGGAATGAAGCCGATCGACAGGTTGTGAGCTGGCACCTAGCAGTGCCTAATTTTAGTGACCGACGGTTCACTCGGGGCTGCGCATCTTCTGTCTTCCGCCTTCAGCGCTGCCAGGCTGCCTCATTTTCCTCGCCGCGACGGGCGACGGGAGTGGGACACCACGGACAGTGCGAGCAAGGGGGCAATGGAAGAAGAGCAAGAAAAAGAAGAGGCGGTGACGGCTGTTCTGCTTTGCCCAGTGCCGTCAACTGCTCTGCTAGCCTCCCTCGGCTGTTGGCTTTGGAACGGTGAGGGGCAAAAGAAGGTCAGGTTGACGAGCGACGGGGAGGCTGGGAACACGACGACCTGATGACTCGGGACATGCGAATTGGAGTCCCCAAGGGTACTGCTGCCGGATGTGATATTGTTTCCAATATCTGGCAACATGTGGTAAAAAAGCCTCAATCTCAGTACCAGCGCTTAATTGTCACAGGCCGGCTATGGTACTCTCATTTCAAACGACCGGGTGGAATTCCGAATCACTGTTTCCAAGTTCCATGGGCCATGGCAAGATCACCAGCTCCAAGCTCACTGCTGCCGGTACGGAATACCTACGGATACTGCTGCTACTGGTCCCGGATGCGGACTGACGGTTTGCGCTGGTTGGTAGCTCGCCAGGGGAGGGGCTCGGAGCTCACACTGTCGATCGGTTGGGCTGGACTATTGGTGCGGGCTGGGATACTCCCCTGCAACTGCGACGCGACTGTCTGTCTCCGGGTTTCCTGTCCCAGCTCCGTCCGCGCCGCATCACACACCTTTCTTCTTTTCGCGGCTTGGGGCAGCACGGCCAGATATTGCGAAGATCCACCTTCAGCCACTTCGGCCCCACGTGACACACACCGCATAATTTCCTGACGAAATATTCTTATGACTTTAGATTTCTGAAGCAGCGCTTCCCTGACGAGCCGCTCTGCTCTGCAGGTACGTACCTGCATCCTGCGCTGCCTCTCACGGACTTCTCGCGTCCCTCACAGGCTCCCACCCTCCTCGAGCAACGCGAGCAGGGAACTTTGAAGTGGCACTCATGAACCAAGGAAGCTCAGAAGACGAGGATGGTACACCAAGTCCCAGCTCTATAGTTTTCGTGCAGAGGACTTCGTTCAGTATCCAAGGCTTTGGCATCGGCAAAAGCCTGTAAGAGGAAGCTACACATTGCAAGCGCAATTGTCGAAAGGCCCCAGTATCCAAGCTTGCCGACAACGGACTATTCGTACGCTATCTACACAGCATACGCGGTTCAGTCCGTGTTTTCGTACCGCATCCAGTGCAAGGTCTCCGTCCCGAGTGACTCGGAGTCACGAAACCTGCATCCGGCCGCTCGGAGATAGCTACTTACAGAACTCTGACTGCAGCAAAGACATGCAGCCTGAGTATCAAAGGCTTGGTGTCTCACGGGCTGACAGTCGCAGTGGGGTTGCCCGGGTGCATCGGTCGTTGCACTCGCTCGAGCAGCAGCAGGAAGCACAGCAAGCTAGCAACAACGCGGGGAGTGAGGGACTGTGGCAGCTGTATAGAGTACCCACGGAGCACGAATACAGGAGTACGGATATAGCCTGATAGGCAGACATCTGCTCACTCCTCGTGTCTGCCCCGTGCTTGGAATGATGCGCGAGGTCAGGTGAACAGCGCCATCAAGCGACCGAGGTGAATCCGGCCGCGCTGGTGATCCGTCGTGGGCAGAGAACCAGAAATTGGAACGTCGCAATAGATCTCGACCATCTATCCGTAGACGGAGAGCCTCCGCCTCATCCTCGCACGCATCCAGTAGCGGGCGAACGTCGTGATGCGACAACGATTGGACCAGAATTCGCCTCACACGGATTACTTGAGTGGTTGGAAACACATCATTTCTGCAGCTGCCCAATGGTCAGCTGTCTCTCTTGCACGATTCGAGTGGGTGAGAAAGCGTCACGCCTCTCCCGGGGTACACAGACATTGAGCCAGTCTGAGGGCAAAAGACCAGGGCTGAGGGGGCACACCGCACGCTGCCTACGCTACTCTGCCACTCCCGTCGCCCGGCATTTACTATCAACGTCTATCAATGCTCGATCTGGCGTGACAGGCTGACAACATCTCGGACTAGGGCCACCTTCAGTCTGGGAATGCCGAGCCTCCTTGCTGTTACAGCTATCTTGACCAACGCTCTGGAGGCATATCTCCCTGCACTCCATGTGTTGCTCCAACCTCACCCCATGTCGATCCATCTTGAACAGACACGGACTGATACAGGAACCATAGGCGCTTCAGACCCCTTTTCATGAAGCCGTGCGGTCACTGCGGTCTAGACTCTAACTGGAACCGAGCTTTGACACGGCTCACTTCTCATCCATCACGTTGGCGGTTATGCGACCAAGGTATCCGTACTTCCGTACAGATACATCCTGCCCAACTTCGCCTGGTCGCCTTGCCAGCTGCCGTCGTATGTTTACATTGGGTTCAGATGTGGCTTTTTGCCTGAAGCGCCTAATCAGCCATCGCTCAGCAGCAAGAAGATCCGTCAACCGAGCTATTCTCATTGATCCGGCAGAAGAGATATTCGCTGCTGCTGCTGCTGCTGCTGACGCTGGGCGATGGCCAACAAGTAATCTCCCGTTCGCGCATGGCCGAAGGACAGAGACGCGTATGCCTCTGAGAGACCATGAGCGACTTCCGCACTTTCCCGGGCAAAAGTCAAGACAACAGCGTTTGCTAATAAGTTTGGGAGAGAATCTGTGCCTTGCTCCCAAAGCGCAAGACACAGACGTTCTCGCACGGAGGACGTCTGATGTATGCTGAATTCTATCTTGTTGCGTCTATGGCGCAATCCCGTCCCAGGACGCTCCCGCACGTCGTGCGATCGACATACGGCCCATCCTATTTTGTCACCAGGCTCAGGGCTCCGGTCTCTTTCGGCCTTCATATGCTCTAAACGACACGAAGAGAACGAATACCGGGATTCATGATAACTCTCGAGTTTCTCGCCAGACGCGGCTCAAAGTCAGTGGCACCGTTACACTCTCAGTACCTACGCGCCCGTTCCAATTGTTCCATTTCCCGATTCTGCAATCAGCTACCCCTCCACCCCGGTCGCAAGGAGGGATCTCCCGCATCTCTCTCGCGACGAATGAGGGCCGTTTTCTCGACTTCTGCTTTCCCATTCGGCGCATCGCAAACCCCTCCATCCTCGAAAGCTAGCACCTCGCCACGATCCCCTCCCCCTCCTTCTTCCCCTCCTCTCTTACAGTCTACTCGTCCACTGCGCTAACCACCCGGTAGTAGTGGATGGATGTCTCTTGTTCCTGGCGCTTGAACTTCGAATGACGCGGGGACGCCCCCAGACAAAGCCGGCGCGATTTATCAACGGTCGATGAACGAACGTGCCGACGCGTCGAGTATCTGTGTTTCTAGGAAGCCCGTAGTCGCGCTTTTGTTAGTCATTTATCCTGCTTGCACCCCGGCGCGCGTGATGATTCGTGCTGCCATCCGTCTTTCCGGGTGCGCTGGCGAAGCTTGCTTTATTGTATTATGGTTTACGGATATCTCCGGCGCATGCGATGGACCGTTCCGCCCCCGTTTAATGGCTGCAGAGATGTCACGGGATAGCATGGTGGCCTTCTCTTGTTCCAAGGGTCCGTTTACCGTGACTATCCACCTTGGACGCCTGCTACTGTGATTGTGACAGATGTCGGTTTATTGATGGACATAGGGACGTCTAGTTGGACGTGATCCCCAACCTACTAGGGGCGAATCGCCGTCTTGTGATCGTAGAGTTGTACCCTTTTATCATACCAGCCTTTGCGTGCCATGTTTTCTCTGCGAACCAAGGCCCGAGGATCGGCTGCCGCTGCCAAGTTTCTGATTGCTACAGCGGACCCGGGCTTCACGCCGATAGGCGACCAGGTTTCCCGGTACCCGGCCCGTTCCAATGACTTTACTACAAGCACGGCCGATCCATCACTTGGCTAGCTTTCCGATTTCGGGTTTCGCGTGATGTGCAAAAATGAGACTTTCTTCTAGGCCAGTTTAGTGTCTATTCCAAGCCAGATACTCCGTACACAACAAACAAAGCCCAGCAGGTACCTGTCAGTTAGTCAACTAGTTAGAGTAACAAAAGGCAGTGAAAGGCAAAAAATTCCGAAACCGAGAATCGAACTCGGGGCTATGCCTAACCTCTCACAGAGATGAGAGGGCATCATGTTGGCCACTACACCATATCGGATGCTGATGAAAAATTCCATCGAGTTGGACAATAGCAATGGTGCATAGAATGATTGGAGACAGCCCCGGTGAATGTGGAGATATCTGCGTGGATTCCGAGCCGTTGAGTGGCTCCTCTTTATGTCGACTAGCTAGATGCCTGCGGGTTTCCGATTAGAGCGGGTGGCTGCCCCGTTTGCGGATTATCGAGGGTTCGAGGTCTGGTTCCTGAATCATTTGAGCAGTTCATCCTGGGCCAGAGTAGAGAGAAGCCGTTTTCGCATTCGAAAAGTAGCGCAAAGTATTGTTGTAATTTGTAAACTTGCAAAGACAACGTAGGCAACTTTTGCAACTAAATGTGAGAATCATGCAGGATACATAGAATGTTGAAGATGTGCACTTAAATCACCGGTTCTTCAACTTTAAGAAGCCAATGACCTCGTAGATAGAGAGTTGTCAACGAAAGTAATCGTCTCATATACTCAGTAAATGCTGCATATGATTGTCGGTCTTTTCAATATACTGCAGGATCATGTCATGGAGACTATGCTTACAGCTTCGTAATGAACCTTGAACACATGGAAACCTTCGATAAGAAGCTATGATTTCAACGGACAGAACGCTATCGGTTTAGGATGAAAAGGAACCGAGTCTGAAGGAAAATTCTTGCTTTGTTATATTAGGTTTGTAGCAGGGAGGTTCCAGTATGGTATTCGTTTCAACTACCAGAAGCTCCAAGCCGCCTCGCATAGGTACAATGTTGCAAAACCTAGATCTACGTGTTTCCGATGAAATTGACATGTTCATATCCAAGACCTTTGACTGATGTCTTTCTCTACAGCCTACATATACACTTCAATGGTGCACCATCGAGGAAGTCTTGATTCTAATCTCCATTCGATTTTACTGACACTTGCTCACGCGTATAGTGACATCGATATTTAACGTTGGAAAAAACTCGGCTGTCTAGAGTTTGATGAGTGAATTGAAACTTTCAGCATGGTTTATCATGATCCAGTAAGGCTTTTGAGATCTCAGCTATGTTCAAGACGGTAGGTTAAGGAAGTTGCAACTGAAACAAAGCCAGTGAAGCCATAGAAGAATAAATACGATGGTCGTCTCTCACTACAGCTACAAGATCACGTGCTGGAGCTTTCGGCTGTGCCCTGAAATGACAAACGTTGTATCCAAATTATGGCAGTAACGGCATGAGAAAAGTACCTAGTAAAATATCGCGATACTTTCACGATAATTTATAACCCCGACCAGAAGAGCTTGTATTCCCTCGCGCGCGGCGGGCACGCGCCAACTCAACATGACAGCTCGGACTCCGTTTGCGAGAATTACAACATGCCATCGAGGCTATATTGACAACCTTGCGTCAATGCCGCTAGTCAAAGCTTAAGAGGACTTGGTGGAGACAGGCAAGTCATTTGCACCGTGAACTGTCAACGTCAAAGTTTCCTTCTAGATTAATAGTAGTCTCATTCACTCTGTAGTCCGGCATTCTGCTCTCGACCCTTGAGAGCTAGTGCGCCCGTGGCTACGATCAGCGGTCGCTTCGGGTGTTATAACACTTACACGGTAACCGGGGGCTGTGAAAGATGCGGAACTTTGCCTGGTTTGGCACTCGTAAATGCCCGCCATCTCGACCCCCAGGTCGTCCGGCCCTACCGGCACAGGTTCTCAAAGAGAGTTCCTAGCTCTGGGCAATGTTTTGATAGGGGTAAATCAATAAATGCAGCTGTGAGTCTCGGAGAACACGCTTGCATCCTCTCTTCTTGACTGTTTCCCACTACGTGCCGCGTAGCTAACTACTTAATCTCTAAGACGGCGTGCGCTTGTCAGTACCACCCAGTTCAACTACAGCCATTCCTTACCCCTTCCATTTTCACGTCATGAAGTTCAACCAGCTCGCCTCGCCCGCCTGGGCTCTCCTGCTCTCCCAAGCCGCAGCGAAGCCCTGCGCCGAGGCCAAGATCGACGTCGACGTCGCCATCATCGGCGGCGGCAGCGCCGGCATCCACGCCGCGATCCAGCTCAAGGACGCCGGCGCCAAGATCGCCGTCATCGAGAAGAAGTCCCAGATCGGTGGCCACGCGGAGACTTATATCAACCCGCAGACCAAGATCCCGGCCAACGTCGGTGTCGTCCTCCTCGAGAACCGGGAAATTGTCAGCAACTACTTCTCCCGCCTCAACGTCTCGACCATCAAGGCCAACCCGCTCACCAGTGCCACCACCGGCGCGTCAAAGAGCTACGACTTCTCTCTGGGCTTCCCCATCCCGGCGCAGAACGCCTCTGCCACGGCCGGGCAGCAACAGGCGCTCCAGGCTGCCGCGCAGGCCTACTCGACTAACGTGTTGGCCAAGTACCCCTGGATCGACCAGGGCTTCTTCGTTCCCGACCCCGTGCCGGAGGAGCTCACGCTTCCCTTTGCGGAGCTCGCTCAAAAGTACAACTTCACGGCGCTCCTGACCGTCATCGCCCAGTTCAACTGGTGGACCGGAGACATCTCAACGATTCCGGCACTGTACGGCATCAAGGGCCTCGGGCCCGGTCTGCTCCAGAGTCTCTTTGGCGAGTTCATCCTCTCCGGCAACGGTGATACCAGGGCTCTGTACGACGCCGCGGTCACGGAACTCGGCGACAGCGTCCTACTCAACTCTGACGTCCTCAAGGTGAAGCGCGACGTCAAGATCGACGAGGACACCACCTCAGGCGTCACCGTCCTCGTCCAGCAGCCAGGCCAACCCAAGAAGCTCATCCGCGCCCGCAAGCTCCTCATCGCCATCCCCCCTATCATGGAGAACGTGGCCAAGTACGACCTCAGCTCGGACGAGCACGCCCTCTTCTCCAAGTTCTCCGCCCTCGGCTATTGGGCTGGCGTCGCCACGGTTCCGGGCCTGAACACCAGCCTCACCAACATCGGCGTCCAGACCCCCTTCAACCAGCCCGTCATCCCCGGCACGAACGGCTTCAACACGGCCGGGTCCCCCAACGACTTCCTCGTCGCCGTCGGCTTCCAGGATACAAACTACACCGAGGCGGACGCCAAGGCCGTCCTCGTCAAGAACCTGGCTACGCTGGCCGCCGTCGGCGCCGTGCCAAAGGATGCGGCGCAGACAGTCACGTTCCCCTACGTCTCGGACCACAGGCCCTACAATGTCCGCGTCTCGACCGAGGAGATCAAGGGCGGCTTCTACGGGAAGCTGCTTGCTTTGGAGGGAGTGCGCAACACGTACTGGGCTGGCGCTACGTTCTCTGGCCACAACAGCGCGCTGGTGTGGTCGTTCAATGAGGGGACGGTTTTGCCAGGTCTGAAGAAGGATCTTGGTCTGTAATGGAAATACACTCTTGTATGGCGAAGAAGGCTGGAATCATGAAATGAGCATATTAGAACCATGGCTGAAGGCCTTGGCCCCCAGCCTACATAGAATAATCATCTCAGAATCAATTCCTGCGCCACTCTGATAGCTCTTTCGGGGTTAAGTGATACGATAAACGCGTGGTTTGTAAGTCCATCGCCCCGGCTGCGACAAAGGAGTCAATTCAAAACCTCCATACGCTCTGGTACACAGAGCGATCTCGAACTAGGAGCCCAGATCATGCCTTGGACCTGGAGTTGACTTGAATATACTCCGCGTCAGATTGCTGGGCTACGTTCGTGTCCGAGATATCTGTGTCGCTTTCCAGGCCAGATACCTCACCTGGGAGTCGGTCCCTAACGAGGAGTGCAGCCCAGGTCGTCGCTGGTGCTCCTATGTAGAACACGACGACAGATATGACTAAGTTCGCCATCAAGGAGGCACTGCGGACAGAGCCGACAGCATAGGCCAGGGCCGACTCCAACGATTCTCCAGAGCGAAGGACACCCATCGACAAAGCAATGGTGTCCGCCTCAACGTCAAATGTCCCGAGAGTCCAATAGAGCCAGACGCCGACAGTCTCATAGGCAATACTAAAACGATTTGTTAGCATTCATCGCCATGGTTGATTTGGAGGTCAGTCAGTAGAACTCTCACCGGTAAAGAATGAAGATTGCGACTCCTTCGCCGAAGCTGTCACTGCTCACGTCAATTTCGCCAGGACTCTCTCTTGCCCATCGCTCCTGAACGACCAGGTTCCAGATCCAAACAAGTGTGAAGAGAGTCAATAAGAAATACCAGCTCCAACGCGCTTGGGTAGTTCTCTTCAAGTGTTTTGAATCAAGCCACCAACCGGCAAGAACATTGGATATCGCGCCGACAACAGCGATGATGAAACCGGCTAGTGTACGAGCACGAACTGTAAAATATGCAGCCATGTAGTTGCCTTGATACGTGACGCCCCACTGCGCGGTGATGAAGGCCGGAATGAGAAGCAAGACCTCTTTCCGCTTGAACTGCGTGAGGAAGCCCCTTAACTGCGTCTTGAAAGATCGTTGAGAGTTGTCAAAGATGGGCTTCTTCCCGTCTTTACGGATCAGCTTGTCAGGCGGTGCCAACAGTGGTGAAAGTGGCAGCCCCAAGCACTGAATTGCAACTAGAACCAGGTAAGTTGAAGGAGAGATGGCGCCGGTTGTGTTGCTGTCTTTGTTGATGGCGAGTTGAATTGCGGTGGCGATGATGGATCCGAGTTTCCCAAGTGCCATCCAAATACTGGCTGTGCAAGAATTAGCAATGGGGGG
>JFFI01000544.1:63683-124627 GCA_001563125.1 Colletotrichum salicis
CTCGAAACAACTACCGGAGCCGCTGAGAACATTCTACGACGAACTTCGAGTAGGTGACAAGCCAGTCCGGCAGTGGACGAAGGAATTCAAAAAGAGTCTCGAAATTCCTGAGGAAGAGTCTGAGGATGAAGATCTCTGGTATTAAATTGAAGGATTCATTATATGGCAGCGTAGTTGTGATGGTGTCATTGTTCACCTTTTTATACCCGCGGATTGTCTATCCTATATATCGCTTTTGCAGTATTGAAGTAACCCTCATACTCAATAACCTCTTGCTCTCCCTCGGCTTCGTAATGGTAGTGACCTCCAGCATTCTTTCCCAGCGGAGAGAACGCATGCGTGTGCTCAATCCGCAAGCCCATCTTGTTGCCCGGGTCCGCAGAGTGCAACACAGACAGTCCCACAATGGGCGAATCGAAATCATGAAATGTCAGCCACTTTTCAACTTCCTTCCTATCTTTGAAAGGAAGGTCTCGTTCAGCAGGAAAATCAGGCATGATGTGGTATGTCGCCTTTCCTGCCTTCACGACAAAGGCTCCTCCAAGACTAACAGTTCTTTCATCGCCATACGCAGCATTCAGTCCTTTCCGGATGCACTCGGTGAAGCTCTTCTCGGAACCCTTTCGGCCCTTTGCTGTAATCTTGAGCACCGGCCCCGGCTCGCCCACAGAACCATACAAATTCACCATCAGACTGCAGTCTACGGAAGGACTAGTTCCCACGCTGACCTCCCCAGTGGTGCGTTTAATCTGGATGACTTGACTGTTGTTGTCGACCTTGTCAAGACCGCCTTGCCAGCTGAGATTCGGCGAAAGCTCGCTGTTCTGCCCGATATCGTGGAAAGGACCGGCGCCGGCGCCAATCAAGCTGCCCTTTTCGGGGCTCATTTCCATGTTTCTGCCAATCTCTGGTATGGACCAGGTGCTGTCGAGCTGGGGGCGGGGAAAGAGGTTCGGCTGGCCGCCGACGTCTGCAACTTTTTCGTCGCCGGAGAGGCCCTCGGTTGCAAGGTGAAAAGGCGCTTCTCGCAGGTCTGGGCAATCAACTACAGTCACCGATGCATGCTCATAGTTGGCGTCCAAGGGAGCTTTGAGTCGTTCGGCCAGCTCTTCGAGGCTTGGGGGTGAGAGGGGAAACTTTTCGACACGCATTATGAGAGTGAGAAAAGAAAAGCCGTCAAATGTTGGCCGAGCAAGTGATTTTCGAGCTTCCAGGTAAGTACTTTATGAATTGCTGCGTTCTTTCTGTGGACTACACTGCTCTTGTTATGGTACGCAATGTGTAGTAGAAGTATGGCCAAGAAGACTCACTGTTCGGCGCGTATGACGTGATGCAAGAACCCCGCTGTGCGGATCGGGAATGCCCCGGAAGTCGGTTTAGAGCTTCCTGAGACTGCAGCCACATGCACCTCGACTTGAAAGGTATCGGCGTCTGCAAGTTCAGACGGCGTCTTCTCAAGTCCTGAGCTAAAGACTTTTTTGTTCTTTGCCATAAATTCTGCAGTTTTTCCTGGAAACTGCTGCAACCCAAATAAACCCACGTACACGTCTTCGTACACCATGTTTATTGACAACAGCAAGTGTAACCGAGCTAAGTAAAGGAGAAGAAAACGCCTCAACGAAATGTCTCATTCACGGCCAAGCCAATTCTATCAACATCACGGATTTGAGAACTTTCTGTAGTCAAAGTAAGCTTTCAATTATAGGTAGATGCCCAGCATGCGGTAGTAAAACATGGAACATTGAATAGATCACTAGAATTCCTTCAAGGAAAACGTAATGGTATTGAAGTATGGACTTCACTTAATTACAATTTGCAGCTAAGTCATACTAAAATTAACCCAAGACTTACGCAATTTAACGTCTTGACAGCCATTCTCTGATGTTACCGCATTAATGGACATGGAAATGTTGAGTGAGCGGATATCAGCTCGAACAAAATTCCAGTCTTCGCAAATGCTTCTACAATTTTGTCACAAGTACTGCCTCTGTCGTGTTCGTAAGTGGGAGTCTTCACGGTCACCTTTCGGAGACCAGACAGTTGGCCGGCCAAACATGACGACGCCAGACGGAGTAGCATTGCAGTCAGAGGTTCAGTGCTGGCATCCAATCTCTCATGGATCCAGGGACGAGAGCCTGGGGCCAAAGAGTATAGACAGTACCTTGGATCCGAGTACCAGATATCGTGTAAGGTCAGTTGCGTGAGCTTGGCAGGCAGACGAGCAGTGATGTCTGCATTTGCCATGTCTTCGGGACTTCGGAATATCGTTGGCAGCTCAGTCTCCAACACAGTGAGATCTTCCAAATCTGTAAGACATGTGAGACATGGGTCATCAGGGGGCCGAAGGGCTGAGAGGTCCCCATGTAGCAGCGTAAGTCTCTGCAAGCGCGGACAGAGTGTTGAGAGCGTCGTGGACAGGTGGGTCGTGATACCAGGGTGTGTGGCCGGCTGGAAACAAGGAGCGAAAAAGTGATAGTCGATCTCGATTTCGAGAACTCGAAGACCGGGGCAAAGCTGCAGTAAGCGGCATAATTCGGGTCCCCGGATGGCAGTTTCGTGAAAGCGGATTTGTTCCAAGGCGAAAGGTCCAGTTGAGGCGACTTGAGCAAGACCTCCCCATCGATCGTTGTCGTATCGTGTAAGAATCGATGTGAGAGGAGGTAGCGCAAGAAGACCAGTGAATATGCGAGGAACCTCGGGAATGTTCATGAAGTACACTGCAGGATCTTCCAATTCCAAGTGCCGCAAATTTGGCAAAGTTCCCCGATGATGTATCGCATTGCTCTGGGTATGTGTAAGCCGTTTCCGTAATCCCTTCTCGCATTGCTCTGCTGATTCCCATATGACGCGTAGCGTCAGACGCTGCACGTGAACCCCAAGTTCAGGTGCTTCGATAAGGGAACGGATCAAAAGACCAGCGGCGTCTTTGGACTCATCCAAGTTGATGTTGGAGAAGAGTTGAGAATTGCAGAGAAGATGGAATATTTGACAGGTTTGTGAAAGATTCGACAAGGTCTGAGTATCTCTGGAATCATCGTATCTGTCTTTCCTCAAAAGTGTGACGGAGTCGACGACGCAACAGATTAGCTCGTTGGGAAGGTCCAGCAGGCGTTTTTTGGACGTCAGACTTGACCCCGAAGTCACCGGCGTTGAGTGATCCATAATGAAGCCCCTCTACAACACTTAGGGCTCTTTGAGGGTTCTGAAGTTGTGGTCACCGTACAACAGGTGGAAAACATGGAACAAAACCGCCGTGTCGCGACAAGCAAGATCAATCTGTAATATGAACTTGCCAGAAAAAAAGGAGTGATTGGGGTGGCGTCATTCTGATTTTTGACTTCTGGAGTCGAAGAGGTTGGACAAGACAGGGGCACATGGGCAGAACCGGCCACTAAGATCAGACGGACCGAGCGCTAGAAGAGGCCAAACGGAGGACCGAGGTTTTTCGACGCTAAAATCTTTTGTCATTCTGAAATTCGCAAAACGGTTGAAAGCTTTGGCTCCAAGTCGATTTTTTCTCTTTATGATGAAGAAGATGACGTGGGATTACTACTTGGAGACAACATAAAGGGAAGGAGGTGTACCGCTACTTCCTACCTTGGTAAGTGCCGTTGAACAAGGGAAAATGACGATGTGAGCACACCGAGCTCGGTGAAGGAAATGTCATTACATAAGCCCGAGCGAAAAAGCGTGTTGTCCCAGCAACGTGCGACCCGACCCACATGGGCGATCTGTTATCGTTATCAATAATCAGCACCACAACACTGGGCTTCCTTTTCTAGGTAACGCTGCCCCATTCCCAACCCAGACATCGACAACCCAGACGCAGCACCCCAGCACCGCATCACTTGGAGACGCGACGGCAACTTGCCGCGACGATACTAACCATGTCAGCCTCCGACGATCTCATAAACTTCGACGTTATCGAAGCGCAGAAAGAAAACATCCAGGCGCTGCCCAGTGGACGCTCCGCTAAAAAGTTGGCGGAGCTGTTCTCGCCGTCGCCCCTGCACAAACTAAACACCCCGACACCCTCAGACACCAAAAATGTAAACGACTGCATTCGAGTCGAGTACGAAGAGGAACTTCAGAACATCTCTGAGTCGGACGATCCTCTAGACATCTTCGATCGTTACGTGCGATGGACCCTGGACGCCTACCCCTCGGCGCAAGCCACGCCACAGTCCCAGCTTCACACGCTTCTCGAGCGCGCAACCAAGACCTTCATCGGATCATCACAATACAAGAATGATCCCAGATACCTCAAGATCTGGGTTCTGTACATCCAGTTCTTCTCCGACTCGCCGCGCGAGACCTTCCTCTTCCTGTCGCGACACAACATCGGAGAGACACTCGCCCTTTTCTACGAAGAGTACGCTGCCTGGCTTGAGGGGGCTGGCAGATGGAGCCAAGCAGAGGAGGTGTTCAAGCTCGGAATTGAGCGCGAGGCAAGACCGGTCCGGCGTCTGATTCGCAAGTTCAAGGAGTTCGAGGAGAGACTCGCCCACCAGCCCGAGGCAGACAACGAGCCCTCTTCACCAGCACTTCCCACCGTGCGGCCCGCTTTGGCTGCAAAGATTGATCCCTTTGCCGCTGCTCGTGCTGCAGCTGCAGTCGCTGCAGACCCCCAGGCCCCTCGCCCCAGCCAGGGCGTGAGCACAACAGCGGCGAAGCCTGGCAAGGCTAAGATGTCCATCTTCTCAGATGCCGACTCGGCGCCCCCAGCATTGTCGTCACGTGGACCGAGTTCAAAGGGTTGGGATTCAATCGGCTCCTTAGGTGACCGCAAGAAGGAGAATGTGACGGAACCCAAGCCGTGGGCAGGAGAGACATTGAAGGCTGGCGGGAAGAAGAGCACTGCTCCGAAGATGGCTATCTTCAAGGATACGGTAAGCACCATTTTACTTGAACTTCCCAATGCCTGGATATTGATGATTATAGGACTAATGTTTGGCTTTATGGCGTTTCATGTATTTCAGTCTCAGTTGCAGTCAAAAATGCAACCCAAAGCCCAACCACGATCATCACGAGCGCAAATGTCTAAATCCCATATTACACTCGTGCCATCGAAGAATCAAACAGTAGTGAACCCCGTAAGCGGGAAGAGGGAGCGCATCTTTGTCAGCCTCGAGGCCCTCTATCCCACTCCTGAAGAGCCTGGCTCGGAGCTTGGTTTTGAGGAAGTCTGGGCCACGACCCGAGGCTGGCTGGATGTCTCCTGGGATGACGTGTCACTAACCGAAGAAGTCCCTTCCGAGATAATGAGCGCCGAGCCTTCCATGGTTGACGATCTCAGCCACCTGGTACAGGAGAAATTGGTTGTCCATACAGAAACTGTCGTAATGGATGAGAATGGAGCCATAATCAAAAAGAAGGGAGGCAAGAGCAAGAAGAAGAAGACGATGGAGGTGAACGAGACTCAAATCAGTAAGCAGCTTCCATTTCAATAAGCTACGACGTATTCAAGCTGACAATATTATAGTAAAAGCAAACTTGGACTCGCCGTCCAGGCCAAAGCTGAAGAAGAGGAATACGGCTGAGCCGACAATGACACTCCACACTCGGGCTGCTACGGATGAGATCTACGAGATTTTCAACCAACCCATCCAGTCCAACCCTCTGGATGATGATGAGGAGGAGGAAGAAGAGGAAGAGGAAGATAGCGACGAGGACGACGACTACGAGACAGATGGCGACTACACTGAGGTTGAAAACACCATGACTAGTCGCCTGATTGAGAACGATAACGCCGCCGATGAAGCTGATGAAGACGGCTCGGATGTCAAGAGTATCAGTGAATGGTCTGACTTCTCCACACGCAAGCACGTCCCAGTTCTTGACGAGGACGCGACCCAAGCCGGTATAGATGAGACCCAGCCTTCCGATTTGATGGATCCAAATTACTCTGAACGTACTGGCCCTCTACCAGATGAGCAGACCGCCTCCCAGGATGGCAGAGAATCAGGTGATGAGCAGGAGGCTGAAGAAGAAGGGGAAGATGATAAGGATTACCCGCCAAGAACGAAGACGATTTTCGTTCCGATTCCGCCAGAGGATTATGAGCCCAGGACACGACCGTTTAGGGACCCGGTCGAGATGGCCAATAACCGTCTCCCCTTCATGACCCCAATTACGGAGAGAACCGAATCTTCTCTTGCGTTTACAGAACGGAAGGCGAGGTACGAGACTCCGTCTCGTGAGGAGTATGAGTCAACTATCCACGAGGAGGACTCTGACATGGAAGAGCCGGGTAGCAGTCCATTGAGGGAAGTCTTGAGCGAAGTTCGACCCATTAAGATTGCCCAGCCTCTTCTCGGCAAGGCAAAGTCTGCTCCGTCAAAGCCAGCACCTCTCAAGGGACCGATCATCAAGGAGTTGCAATGCAATCCAGTGGATGAAGCTGTGAGAAACGAAATTTTGGCCAACATGCATCCTTCGCTGGACTCATACCCTGGATTCTACGATCATAGCCACGAAAAGTACGAAAAGGGCAACGAGATCCGCAAATTCGCCAAGGCCATGACGAAGGCAGCCAAGGGGGGAGACAGAGTGAGCAATGCCTGTGCCATGGTCACAATCGAGTTTCCAGATATTGCTACAGAGTACACTATCAGGAAAGAGCTCGGTGCTGGCGCTTTTGCTCCGGTCTATCTTGTCGAGAACCCAGACGCAGACCATGAGGACGAGGACGAGAATGGGGTCGTGGTCATGGGCAAGGGCGCATTTGCCGTCAATCATCGCAGCCCCCTGGAAGCACTCAAGATGGAACTTCCCCCAACGCCCTGGGAGTTCCACATGATGCGTCTCGCCCATACGCGCCTGGGGCCTCAGCACCGCGCAGCCGCCTCCGTCTCGTATGCCCACGAGTTCCACCTCTACCAGGATGAGGGTTTCCTCTTCCTCCCCTACCACCCTCACGGCAGCGTCCTCGACGTCGTCAACGTCTTCCGTGCCGAGCCCTCTGCCGTCATGGACGAGCAGCTAGCAATGTTCTTCACCATTGAGCTCTTCCGCACCGTGGAAGCCCTGCACGCCCGTGGCGTCCTCCACGGCGACCTCAAAGTCGACAACTGCCTTCTCCGCCTCGGCCACGGCGGCAACGACCAACCCCTGTCCACGCAATACAGTGCCACCGGCGCGGGCGGCTGGGACGCGCGGGGCGTAATCCTCATCGATTTCGGCCGCGGCATCGACATGCGCAACTTTGTGCCCGACGTGGGCTTCATCGCAGATTGGAAGACGAGCGCGCAGGACTGCGCCGAGATGCGCGAGGGCCGTCCGTGGACGTGGCAGATTGACTACCACGGCCTCGCGGGCATTGTTCACTGCCTGCTATTTGGCAAGTACATTGACACGGTCCGTTGCGACCAGGGCGGGATCGGGGCAGGCGGGCGCAAGTACCGTGTCCGCGAGAGCCTCAAGCGGTACTGGCAGACGGAGATCTGGTCAGAGTGTTTCGATTTGTTGCTTAACCCTGGCTCGTTTGTCGCGGCGGAGGAGGGTGCTCGCATGCCGGTTCTCAAGAGCATGCGCGGTGTCAGGGAGAAGATGGAGGCTTGGTTGGAGGGCAACTGTGAGAGGGGTGTGGGGTTGAAGAGTCTTGTTGGCAAGATTGAGGCTTTTGCTAAGGGTAGGAGGTGAGTAAAGGGATTAGTACATCTTCACGTCTAATTTGACGAAGAAGGAAGGCTTGGGAGGCGTTCCGGGCTCAAATGGAGGGGGAAGGAGATTGTTTACTTTGAACTACCTATACCACTGGTGCGGTCTTTTTGCGTCTTTCTCTTAGACTTGGAACACAAGAGTACTTACAATAGAGTCTGTCTAATATACACACACAAACCAAAAAAAAAAAAAAGGGTTCACCCCCCGGTGCTGAGCTGGGGGCTACATCTCTGGTGCTCATGCTGGGATTCGAACTCGGGTACTCGCTAAGCCTGTCGTCGAGTAGGCTGGTTGGCGTTGATTGTCGACCTTAAACCATTCCACCATCCAGCCAGTTTGACCTGACCCCCGACCTAGAGGGTGCCTGCTGGCTGGTGACTGGAATGAAGTTGGGGGGATCTATATCGATCGGCTTGGTGTCGTGATCGGATGAAAAGCCTCCTCGAGCCTGAGGTTTCAGTGGATACGTGAAGTGCTTGGTGCCTGATTCAACAGGCGGGATTGGCAGGGTAGCAAGGCCGTTGAGACGCCTCATTACAGAAGCTCCTAGATGTCCTGGAGTGCCACATCAGTCTCAGAGGCATCAAGTCTGTCACTAAACTATGTCGTCTCTCAGTTATTGGTCCGAATTTATAATTGGAGTTTGCACGTAAAGTACCCAGCTATCCATAGGGTTCATGAGGTACATATTGATACACAGTCCAGACATTCAAGCCAGTTCAGTCTTCTCACTCGCTCTCATCATCACTCTCAGCCTTCTTCTTCCTACCCTTTCCAGCCGCCGCACCCTTCTTCGCGGCACCCTTGGCCCCCTTGGTCCCCTTCTTGGCATCCTTCTCGGCCTTGCGATCGACCTGGTCCTGTATCTTGTCCCTCTCTCCCGCGCCCTTCTTCTGCAGCTCCGCCTCGAGCGTCTTGAACTCGTCGCTCTCGGCGTCCATGCCAATCATGCTCTCAAGGAGCTTGATCTCGTCCGCCCACACCTTCTTGTCTTCGACGGTCTTACCGTTTGCGTCCTTGTGGTCGATGGGCGTCTCGAGAACCATAGGGAGGTTCTGGAAGGGCTCGTGGTTAACGAGGGTGTGGAAGGCGCGGAGGCCGAGGAAGCCTGTGCCGATGTTGGCGTGGAGGTCGCGGTGGGAAGCGAAGGGTGCCTTGCTATCGTTGACTTTGTGGTGTCAGTATTGGCCATCTAAAGCGCGAGAAACTTGGACAAGGGGGTTTGCACTTACGATGGAAAGCCTTGAGATACTTGTTACCAACAACCTCGTCAAACTCCTTCATCGTCTCGTGGAATGTTTCCGGCGTCCGTAAGTCGTATCCCGCAGCAAATGCATGGCACGTGTCAATACATACGCCGACTCGCTCCTTATCCTCGACCTTGTCGATGATTTGCTTCAAGTCCTCAAACTTTGTGCCAATGACGTTCCCGGTCCCTGCCATATTTTCCAACACGGTAATCACCTTCTTCGTCGCCTTGTGCGCGGTATTGAGCTGTGTGGCGATACGTCCGCACGCCTCCTCGCGAGCCTCTCCTCCCGTGTTGCCCGGGTGGAAGTTGTACAGCTTGATGCCCAGCTGCTCGCACCGTTGCAAGTCATCTATGAAGCTCTTGTATGCCTGCTTCGCCTTGTCGGCGTCCGCCTGGGCGAGGTTGACGAGGTATGAGCCGTGGGGGAGGACATGTGCGCCGGCATCGTAATCATTTTCCTTTGCGAGGGAGACGAATTGGTCTTTTGCGTCGGCTGCAAGGGGAGGGCTCTCCCATTTCCTTTGTGACTTGAGAAACAGGGCGAAAGCATTGGCACCGATGTTGACGGCATTCTGAATTGAGTTTTGTACACCTGCGATGCTTTTGTCAGCGCACAGGTTCGAGAAGAGGGAGTCGCAAACACGAACCGCCAGCACCGCTGACATGAGCGCCAATGTACATCGCCCTCTTCAGGGAAGACACCGCTGTCCTGTCTGCCAACGGCATATCGTCCTCCTTCTTCGCCTTGCCCTTCGCTGCTGCGGTCTTCCTCTTCTTCGCGGGCTTCTCTTCCTCTTCCTCGGCGCAACTTCCGCAGGCCTCGTGCTCGTCGTCCGAAGAGACCTTGCGCTTTGCCGCTGGCTTCTTTGCGGTGATGGTCTTCGTCTTCATAGCAGCAACAGTCGTGCTCTTGGCTCCGTTCGTCTTCGTGGTGGTTGTCTCTTCGACCTTGGTCTCGACGACTGCTTGCGCCTTTCTGCGTGCAGAAGTGCGGGGAGGCATGGTTTTTTCTCGTCTTCTCAATTTGCGCCGAGATGGATGGTCTTTCGCAAAGAGATTGGTGTTAAAAAAAACCCCCAATTCTCAAAAGATTGAAAGCAGGAGGAAGCGATTGCGGGAGTAGAAATCGAGACTATCAAAAAGCAAAGACTCGTCGTCGGCGGGTCGGTGATTAGCACGCGTCGAGGTCCGCGTCATACATGCGCGGTGTCAGGTGACTTGAATGTGCAATTAAGCATGCAGCTGTAAAGTCTGTGCTCTACCTTCCGGCTAGGATACCTGACGGTACCGTGCTTTACCTTACTTCAATCAAATCTCGCGGTCGGGACGAGGTTGAGCACACAAAATACCAAATCGTTTCGGTATTCAGACGACTACCAATAACTTGGATTTAATCAGCTTTCAATTGAATACCGGAATGTCTGCTATAACCATGCCTAGCCATCCCGATGCCCAGTGTACTTTGCTTCCCTTTTTCCACCCGAATATCCAGGCGCCAAATTCAACCGCCGCTGCCGTGTTTTGCTTTGTGTAAGACAAGAACTGAGTACTAAGCTCAAAGGAAATGTGTTAGGAAACCAGGAGAAGCCACCTCTTGTAGCAGGTGCTATGCTAAGGTACTTTAAGCAATGAATTGAAGCTCGGCCTTGCGCTCAGGCACGAATTGGTCTTTGTAAGTGTCCCAGATCTTCTGAAGTTCAGCCATGTACAACTCGTGTAGCCGGTCAATATCTTCCTGGGTAGGTTGTGCTGTGGGCGAAGTGGTGACCTTGATAGGCTTGCCAACCACGATGTTAAGCGGTCTGCGATACGGCATCATACCAACATCGTAGTTGAGGATTCCCCGGCCATGTAGAGCCGGGAGAGTGAACTTGAAGACGCGAAGCACAAACATTTGAAAGTTATGCACCCAAGGATGAGTCTTCGGACTGAGTTGGTCGTAGAGGTCGTTCTCGCCGAAACCCAGAACGGGCACAAGGTCAGCTCCAGTCCGTAGGGCCATTTTGATGAAGCCCTTGCGTCCCTTCAGAATCAATCTGAGAGTTCCAGGTTGAGCCTCGAGCGACTCTCTCGCACCTCCCACAACGATGGTAACAGCTCGTCCCATTCCCTCACCATTGGCTCCGCCCTTGCTCAGGGTGTTCCAGATCGACTCCTTAGACACAGATCGGACGCCCATGAACAGGATGTAGTCGCGGTAAAAGGGGATGCGGAAGTTGTTGTCGAGCGTCAACAGTGAGTTGGTGATCCCGGGAAACTTCTGGGCGAATCCGAGGGCATTGGTTGCGAATGCGGCGAAAGCGCCGTGTGAAATGATTCCATGAGGGTGATAGCCGAAAATGTACTTCCTCGTCGGTGGGAGATCGTGGGTCTTGTGAAGCTCGGCAGGGTAGTACTCGGCGAAGAGCTTCCAAATCGGAAGCGATCGTAGCCATTCGGAACGGAGCTTCAGGTTGCCATTGGAGGCAACACCAGAGAGAGACAGGTGAATGAGGTAAGGGACCAAGAGAGGCCAGGTGAACGGGATTGCCGCGAGGAAGAAGAAGATCGAGACGAAGGTGAGGATCGACAGGCCGTGAAAAAGAACGGCTCCAGTCTGGAGTCGACGCTGGAAGGGGACCTGGAGGGGTGCGAAGCGAATGCCTGCAGCTTTCAGTCCAAATCGATGGATGTTCCTTCGGCCGTGTGCTGCGAGAGTGAGGCGCGGGTAGTTATCGTCGCTCATTCCCTTGACGCTTGTTGAATCCGATCGGTCGACATCAAATCCATCTACGAGAGTCTCGTCTGCGGTGCCTTCGCTACCAAAGCTCTTTTCGGGATCCAGAGCATTGCCGTTGCTGTCATTCTCCTCGACCTTACTGCCATTACTCCTCGCCGCAGATGGGGATCGTCGATGGTCTCTGCTTGGGCTTTTCGGGGAATCGTCTAGGCTCTATCGAGGAAACCATGGTTAGACAAAAGCCGAAGCAGCTGCTCAATCTCATGTCGACTTACAGTGGCACTGTACTCGTGATTGGACTCCTGCCTCTCAGTGGCAGGTCTCTCAGTATCATCAGGAGTCTGCGTGTCGGTGGTGGTGGACGCTGGTGGCCCAAGCTCTGGAGCTTCTGCTACAACGTTAATCTTGCTGTTCCCAGACTCAGCTGCCTGCGACGCTAATTGAGGGTTGCTGAATTTCTTGACAGGTTGCCTCTTGGCTGGCGACTTGGAACGAGCTGCGGAACCCTTCTTGCGAGGCATGATGGCATATGTTGGATGATGGCGGCTCGTACGTCGGTATCGACAGTCCAGATCGTGGGAACGTTTACAAAGAGAGGATGCGGAGACCAGAGGTGTTTATAAAGCAGGTTGTCTCTTACCTGAAATGACAGCCACCTTGGTCCCGTCTCCAAAGTTAGACATGGTTGCGTCGGCGTCGGATGGCGGCAGGGCCGGACCTCGGACAGGCGTGCGGCGTGGGCGTAGGCTGAGAGCTCGGAGGAGACCTCCTTTGCTAATCGAAGACCCACGGCTTGATTCAGTAGGGGCGATGGTTTGACCAGCGATGATCGGAAACTTTTTGGCGCACAGGGTCCGAAGTCTATGAGGGAGCGGGCGAAGGAATGCACAAAGGGAGGGCGGAAAGGTTGCTTGGTGGCAGCTAGCCTGATGTTGCGAAACGAGGGCAGGTTGGGTGCATTACGCTGGGTGCGGATAAGAGAGGGACGTGGGAGCATCAGCAGCTAGTACCCCGGAGCTGCCGCCAATGACGATGACGTTACGGATAGCATCCCGTCCGCATGCCGGCAAGCGGCTGCAGTCTACGACTGTCCCCCTGAGCACAGAAGTTGTCCTTTGTTCATAAACTGTGCATAAGTGCGCATAATATGCGAGATATGCATAAATCTCGATATGTCGATAAACAACACCCCGGTCAGACTCAATCCCATCTCACCAGCACTCAACTTCTAACTCACATGTGATTGTCAAGCTCACAATTACCCGCTTTTACTCACAAGAATAAGGTACAATGATCACTTCAAGTTGATCAAGCGGCATTCAGAATTTCTTCCATCTCAGCGACCTGCAGACTGCCTTCGAAATGAAGCAGCTTCCACAGAGGATTCGACAAGGCTTCGTGGACAGTGGGCTTGCACTAGATGGTCAAAAACGATCGACGCGACTGTCTCGAACATAGCGTTGTTGAGCTGTTGGCCTGAGACTTGCCTAGCTCGAGCAAAGCTATGGGATAAGGAAGCAAGCACGACGCGGACGAGGTACCTCGCATGTTCGCGTACGCCTCCCTGGGACCTTGGCCAGAGCTCCTTTGCCATCCTCAACACTGGCGAAAAGCCTCAGTGGGGCTGGACCAGCTCAAACATGTGAAAATCACCAGCTATTCGCGCGCCAACTTGAAGGGCAGAGAGACAGTGACCAGTCAGCTTCCGGCCCGTGCCAAGTCAATTATCGAGGGCTCGGGTGAACGGCAGGGGGAGCACGCGACATTTAAACCTACCACTGAGCCGGCAACGTGAACGCCGCATCAAGATTCATTTTGCATGGATCGATCTCGTCGTGCGAGAGAATCACTATGAACAATCAGTCGACCTCCTGGCGTCAAATCCGGATCTGTGGCTTGGAATGCTTGCAGGATGGACATCCAGAGGCTATCTATCAATTCGCACTGTTTCTCGCCTCCAACATGACGAAGAGCACAGTAGATGCGGAGAGACAAGGACTGTATCGGCCAATGCGAATTGCCCCTCCGTGACTGGACTCAAAATTTCCCCAAGAGGATGAACCCCACCATCATTATCCCACCATTCACCCCGCCGACGTCACAAACGTCAATATTTGACCTTTTCCGTCCCTACGTATCACAACTCTTTGCACAACACCTTCAAAATGGCCAAGGCTAAGAAGGGGAAGAGTGACGAGAAGGCAGCTAAGCTAGTACGTGTTCCACTGCCTCGTCTTCAAGGGCCCCCCAAAGCCAGGAGAGAGAATCCGTGCCTAACTTGACATGGCATAGGCTGCAAAGAAGCAGAAGCAGGCCAACAAGGGCGAGAAGAAGGCGAAGACCAAGACTGCAAAGCTCGAGGGGAGCGATGCCGAGGATGTTGACCTTGAGCAAGTGCTCGAGGAGTACAGGAAGCAGCAAGAGCAGTTCCTCAAAGTCACAGAGACCGTGTGCGAGGGACCGCCCAAGGCCCGTTCTGCTTCCACCATCATGGCCTCGCCCTGTGACAGCAACAACTTGCTGCTCTTTGGCGGCGAGTACTTCAATGGCTCGCTGGCTCACTTCTTCAACGACTTGCACATCTACTACATCAACCGGGATGAGTGGAGGTGCGTGACGTCCCCGAACGCCCCCTTGCCGCGCTCCGGACACGCGTGGACGAGAGCATCAAACCCGAATCATGTCTACTTGTTCGGCGGAGAGTTCTCGTCGCCAAAGCAGGGTACGTTCCATCACTACTCGGACTTTTGGCGGCTGGAGCCTGCCACGAGAGAGTGGACAAAGATTGAGTGCAAGGGCAAGACGCCTCCGTCCAGGAGTGGTCACCGCATGACATACTGGAAGCAGTATATCATCTTGTTTGGCGGTTTCCAGGATACTTCTAATCAGACCAAGTATCTTGCCGATGTGTGGATCTTTGATACACAAAACTTCTCCTGGCACAGTCCGACTCTGCCTCCTGCACAGTTGAAGCCTGATGCCCGGTCTTCTTTCACGCTTCTTCCCCATGAGCAAGGCGCTGTTCTCTACGGAGGTTACTCAAGAGTGAAAGCTACCGTGGCAGCCAACAAGCAGGCCAAGGGTTCAAGCCAAGGACAGAAGAACATCTTGAAGCCAATGGTTCATGATGACTGTTTCTTCCTGAGGATGTCTCTGCCGGCTGAGGGATCACCCCCGACGGCGCCTCCAGTCGTTCGCTGGGAACGGCGTAAGAAGCCTGCCAATGCTCCCAGCCCCAAGCGTGCAGGCGCTACCATGGCATGGCATAAGGGTCGTGGCATCCTGTTTGGTGGCGTACACGATGTCGAGGATAGTGAAGAGGGCATGGATAGCGAGTTTTTCAGGGAGCTTTTTGCGTGGAACATTGAGAGGAACCGCTTCTTCCCGCTCGCTCTTCGCAAGGCCCGTCAGCAAAAGAAGGCCAACCCGGCTGAGCAGCGTGGAGGCCGTCGTGCTCGTGCCCAGGATCGAGAGGAGGAACTCCTCCGTCAGCTGGCTGCTCTCGAGACTGGCAAGTCTTTGGCAGATGCCGACGACATGGAGATTGAGAAGAAGGAGGAGGAGCCCGATGAGGATGCGAGCCCCCTGAGAGAAATGGCGATTACGATGGAGCTGCCGCACCAACGGTTCAATGCCCAATTGGCTGTGCAAGATGATGTACTCTACATCTACGGCGGCACTTTCGAGGCGAAGGATCGCGAGTTTACTTTTGACGACTTGTATGCAGTGGATCTTGGCAAAATGGACGGCTGTAAAGAAATCTTCAACAGGCCTGTCGAGGACTGGATCGTAAGTCAGATCACTGCCGGAACTGGGTTCACTTCACTAATAGCACTTCAGGAGTCCGAGGACGAAGACGATGATGATGATGAGGATGACGACGAAGATGACGAAGACTATGAAGATGAAGAAGGAGACATCGAGATGGAAGAGGAGGACAAGAAGCAGTTCTACACGCCGAGCAAGCGCAAGAAGAAGCAGGGCGACGAGGCCTCCGTTGCCGGCTCGGAGACGACCAACGCAACCTCCTCGACTGTTGCTACGAGCGCGACAGAGGACGACGATACGGAGGCGACCGAAACCGTCGATGACGGTCTCCCGCACCCAAGAGTGAGCTCTATCGGCACTTATCATCGAGATTTCAATCAAGCTAACCAACAAATCACAGCCCTTCGAGACAAGACGTGATTTCTTCGTGCGTACCACGAACGAGTGGCAGGAGATTCTAATGACCAACCTTCGCTGGAAGAACATCCAACCGGAGACGCTCGCCATCAAGGAGATCAAAGCCAAGGCCTTTGAGCTCAGTGAGGAGAAGTGGTGGGATTGCAGAGAGGAGATCACGGCGTTGGAGGAGGAGCAGGAGGCCGCTGGTATTAGTGAAGTTGTGTCCCTCGCCGAGAGAGGTGACGCTAGTGCTGCCGGTGGTGCCAGAAGACGATGATCGTTTCAGCAGAAAGATGCAAATAATTTTGGAAAATAGAAATGCTGAACAAACAAAAGTTACATGGCACAAACACTTGCTTCTTTCCTGACGTACGTTAACTTAGGCAGTCGTGTTGCCCAGGTCCAGGCGAGTGGTGACCACCAAAACGCTCGGAAAGTGGGGCACGTGACTGCGCGTCACTCCCGCTCTGCCGTCTTTTGCCCCTCGTCACGTACGGTCTTAGACGCATCACTCCTTTCCATCAGTATTCCACTCCAGGTATTACTGATACTCAATGAAGAACAAACAGTCTGCCAAACTTAAGGCAAATAATCACATGGTTCCACGCTTCATACTGTTGAGAACACTGTCCCCAAGTCCCTGTCAGTGTCACTATGCCGATCGGCATTCAGCGGCTGAATGCGAAACGTTCGCATCCAAACGACCGCATCATCTTCATCAAGCCTCTGAAAGGTCGCGATGAAAAGATCGCCAAGGATTTTCTCGAAAGAATTGCTGCACAATGTCGTGAGTGGCTCCTCCTGTCCTCAAGGTTGGGCCCAGCTAACCAGATTTAGTACCCATCATGAAGGAGCACCACCTTTCGGTGATGGCTCTAGAACAGTACGAATTCAACAGGGAATTTGTCGGCAGAAACTTCAACGCCGGTGAAATAATTCAGCTAGTGCTCAAGTCGCAATCAGGACGATGGCTGCCATTTGAGTACGTCCAGATGGTGATGATGCACGAGTAAGTCGGCTGCAGTGTCCTCGGCGACCCCTTGCTGACTGGACAAAGGCTTGCACACTGCAAGCAAATGAATCATTCCAGGGCATTCTGGGCCGTTAGGAACAACTATGCCGAGCAAATGCGAGGGCTTTGGCAGCGAGGATACTCTGGCGAAGGCCTCTGGGGTCGTGGTGCCCTGCTGGGAACAGGACAGTTCCAGAACAACGTCGCACTTCCCTCTGAACCGCTGCCGGAACACCTGTGTGGCGGCACATATCGCTCCCGTGGACGCAAGAGGAAGGTCAAGCCAAAGTCATCCTACAAGGAGCAAAAGGAGCGCCGAATCCTCAAGAAATTTGGCGCCAACGGCACGGCTCTGGGCGCCGACGAGGAGACCAAGGTCAAGCTGGAAGGCGGCAAACGCACGCAAGCAAAGCCTCGCGTGGCTGGGAGTGCTCGTGGGCGTGAACTGCGAGCCGCAGCGGCGCTCGCACGATTCGACCAGCCGAAAAAGGAGCCCGAAGAAGACATCAAGAATGAGGTCAAGGACGAGGACAGCGGCGAAAGCGAGTACGAGGATGATCCGGGAGATATCAAGAACGAAGACGCCGTCGATTTCGATGGCAAGGTGATCAAGGATGGCAAAGGCAGGGGCATGATCAAAGTCTGCGAAGACGAGAACCCCGATGACCAGGACGCCCAGAATGAGCTACAGGAGTTACAGGCGTCGGTGAAGCAATGGCGACAGACGCATCTCAAGTTCAAGCGCGAGCCCGTGGACGAAGCTGAAGCTGCAACTGTGCCACCACAGAACCGAGTAGCAGAGTCATCACAGAAGGAAGTACCGACGATCCGGGAACCAAAGCAAGACGTTCTTCCTAGAGTCAAGGTCAAGGAGGAGCCGGATGACGATCAGGAGGCGCCAATTTTAGATATCGCGAGCGCAACCCCCACAATCAAGAGAGAAGCGCGAGACGAACCCCGGTCAATAGCGACCCGTCATCCGATCGTGCCGCCATCGGCCGAGAGGGTGACGGCGACGGCAACGCAGTCAGCGACGATGCCAGCGCCAAAGTCTAATAGAGCTGCGGCCGCAACGACGACGGCCGGAGAGAGACAAGAGAGTGAGGCCGAGTCCATCTGTGGAGTCTGCTCGTTTGCCAACTCTGCCCTGTCGATAACGTGCGCCGTCTGCTCCCACGTGCTGGACCCGGCAAGCGTGCCGAACGCCTGGCGCTGCCATGGCGCCGCGTGCCAGGGGAGCGAGTATCTCAACCCCGGCGACTTTGGAGTGTGCGGTGTCTGTGGGCAGAGCAAGCGAAAAAAGCAAGGCTGAGTTTGGTCGGTTCACGACGTGATAAGGTTAGGAGTGACACAGGACCTTTGCAGTCAAAGAGATGAGTTTGAGATAATGACAAATTGCCTGTATTGCTAATCAACCGTGGCACACCGTATGCTCGCAAACAATTAGACAAGAAAAAGTATGTACGTATCTCTTGGGCAGGGAAAAGGAAGCAAACAAGTCATGACTTTTAATGAGGCGATGAGCGCATGTTAATATCGAGTCACTATCCGCACCCTCCTCAACTGACTAAGTGACGGGCGGTAGGCGGTAGGGCTCGTTCCTGGCGGCGCAGGGCTCAGCTTTTTGTGATTGGTTTATTTTCCAGGAACGGATAGTTATTATAGGAAACCTTTTCCACTGCGCTTTTCCTACTCAAAAAGAGGAAAGCGGGAATATACACCCCTCGCACGCAATTTACGAAAATGGCTCTTATTCATCTAAGACTGACTGATGTCAACTCGTCAAGTAAAGTTTTGCGGGTGGGTTCGTCCAAAAGTCAAGCCACGCTTGCCACGGACAGGCTCAGCATGGGATCCCCTTCGGCCACCAAGGTCGGGCCAGGGGGGGTAGGGGGGGTAATAAAGACGAAACATGGAGAAAGAGCAGGCCAGGCAAGGCGGACAGCCGATCGATGGGGCCAGGGGGACCTTTTGAAGTGGGCTGTTGATCATGAACTACGGCTTCGCCTATGAAGACTTTACGGACACGAACACCAACTATCACTTCAATGACTGAAGAAAGGTTACGATTCAAGTTCAAGTCATGGGATCGCATATTGGGCAACATCAGATATCTATCCGTGAATCGGGCCCGTCGAGCAGAATGCATCGTTGAATATGTCATCATCAGCTCGGGGATCACCAGGGCCAAGCGAAGACGCGGAGCCTCGCTTACTCGGCATCTGGGGAAAATAGAACCTAGACAGTGGACTGGAGATTTCGAGGAGTCCGAAGAAGGAAGGACGAAAAATATGGTTAACAGACCAAAAGTCTGGGCAAGCTCGCCAGAGTGTCTGATAAACAACCAGATACACAGATGACTGATCGGTAAGTAATAGCATGAACAAGAACCATAGACCCAAGAGTTAAGACCACCATCAGCAGTAGTAGCGGCGGGGTGGGGGGTTAGAAGTGAATTGCCTATTCTCGGGGATCTTCTATATCGCAGCGCATCCTATTGACCGGTAGCAGCTTATCAAGATAGTTGAGATGAAAGAAGAAGCAAGCAACACCCGACCTTGAACTGAACTTAAGCTCCGGCCGGCCTTTTGCAGTGCAAGGAACCGCGTCCGCATCATCATCGAATAACCCCGCGTTCGTTACCCTCTTTATACTGCAGAAGTGCAGACAAGCGCTGTTCGAGTTTCTCTTCTGCAGACGGGGAAGATGTTCTCAGCCTATCGTCTACCGTCGACCACCAAAGATGCGCTCCAAAAAGGGGAGGCGAGTCCGGGGCAACTGCACGACTGTGGTAGGTGGTATTCGCAGGCTCGCAGCCCATCCCCCAAAGTCGCGCCAGCCGTGGAGGGACGCGGGAATACCGGGATAGGGGTCCCCACCGGTCGAGTTTCAGAAGGCTTAAAATGGGCACCTATCGCCTGGGCCGAAAAGAGTCGAAGACTACCGTTACTTGCAGCAGTTGCGAGAGAGTCCCTACCGACGACCTCTACCGTACGAATAAGCCAAGGTCGCCTGCCGCTTTGGATTGGGGGGATGGAGGGGGGGGCGCGTGGCTGGCGGCCTACTCAGCGCTGGCCCTGTTTCACCTTGCGACTCCGGATGACCGCCGCCGTGTCGATTGGACGGCCAAGTGATCACCGAAACTTGTTCCTTCAAAGATACCATCCTTCTGGGAATATTTCTGCTCTTCAAGGAACTCTCAGGGGACTTTGACTACCACCTTACCTTCTGTGCTTCTGCGTTTACGTTGCAGACCAGTGTCCGATCATCCCTTCGGCTACGTCCATCACCGTCCCATAGTTGGCTGGCAGGGCATGATGGAATGATGATGCTTGGCTTTCTCCGATGGAAACGCTCCCCTCCCTCTTCCCTCAGGTCCCCCTTCCTCCCCGTGCCTTAGAGTTGATATGTGGTGTTACCCTTGCAAACTCGCCCAGTATCGAATCTCATGCGCCCAGCGGCGTCCTGAACAGCGAACCGGCGATCCGAGGACGGGAACGACGCCCCATGTCCTGGACATCTGGCCACAATATTCTGTTAGACAATCAGAGTAAGAGAGCGCCATAGGAAAGATCGACTGACTAAGAAATGCCTAGCCAGGAGAAAAAACAAGAGAGCCTTTGGTTTCATCCGTAGCCATACTGCTCTTGGCAGCAACCACTATACCTACTCTAAACACAGGCTTTGCTTTTAGTGACACCTACTCTAATGATACTAAGGTTAGTAGGGAACAACCCCCCTTCGGACGACAGCGTCAGCCCCCGTCAACGCCTTCAGGTACCAGAACGTGGCGGACTTTTGCTGTGCTACACCACCGAGGTCGAGTACTCGCACATCTATCTACTCGAACGAGTCTCGATCCTCGACTCTCGGAAGAGCACATATCCAAACCGGCGGCAAGCGGGCCATACCTGCAAAGGCACAGAAGCGATCCCGGCGCAGTTCTCTTTGGGTAGTGGAAAAAAACCGCCCAGTTTCAACTTTCACCCACCTTACCGGGCCGGCAATAGGAAAGAGGAGAACCTGTGGCTATGGAGAGTCCGGGCCTACAAGGCCACAAAAGGCACGCAAATAAATGGCAACGCAATCCACGCAACGCACGCAACGTACGCACACACAAACGTGACAAACGTCTGTTCCGTCCCGCAGCCCGCTCCCTCTTCTTTCCTTTCGAGTTGGGAAGGGAAGTCAGGGATCCATATTGGGATGGGGCTCAGAGCTCCATTTTCGAGAGGCAGTTACCAAGTTCAAGGCCATTCTTGCGGATACCGTCAGCCAAGGTTCGCGCCACCCCTCCCCCTGGACCCTCGCTCTTCATTGCGACATAGGGAAGCCGGCTCTTGGATTTGCAAAGACTGGGGTCCAGGGTCCCAGGGGTGTGCAAGTGGAAGTGAGGAAGTTTACAGAGTAATACCTTACGGATGCAACCTAGTAATAGCTCACAGCCCAACGTGCTGCGCGAGAAAAGGATTTCTAGTTTGTGAATATGGCTGTTTGCGAAACCTACTTAGTGGCTTGCCCGTCCTCTCTACTCTCTTCCACCACTTCTTCTTCTTCTTCTTTTCCCAGCTTGAATTGTTCGAAACTTGTTTCTCTTTCCACATTCTTTTCGAAAGAAACAAACCAGACAGTCTGTTGACAGTCATTTTCCTTCTTTTTTCTAACCAACTTTTGATGATCTGTGATCTGTTCCATTCTTTCTTCCAAGAAGCCCTCTTCGCTCCGTTCTAAAACCAAACCTCGTCTCGACGATCAAAAACACCAGACTTACAAGCCAAAGTCACTCGAGATATCTCACGATCGGTTACCAGGCTACATCGAAGGTCTCCCTCAACTCCAGAGTATCGATCTGTTCATCCGTCAAAACCAAAACGAACTCTCCGAAACGACATCCCGCTTTCAGCACAACTGAGAACCCTCACAAACCTTCAAGTTTCACTTGAACCAAAACCTCTCTCTCTATCACCAACCTAACCTATACTATCAACAACCGCAACCATGTTCTCCACGCTCATCCAGACCTTTGTCCTCCTCCTCACAGCCACCGCGGCCCTCGCCGCCCCGGCCGGAAGACACAACTGGCCCCGCTTCACCGTGCCCCAGCAGCACTTTGAGGTCCTCAGCATGCGCATGCAAGAGCCCGTGAACCCGGCCGCCATGGTGGAAGCCACCTGCATCGACCGCAATGCGTAGGTTTCCCCTTCACCTCCTCTGACTTGTACACAAGACACTTTCTACGACATCATGTTCTTCCTCTCTCCCACCAATACCATATCAAATCCAAAATCTCATGAAAACGTGCGCTAACACGCAACCCTAGCCACATCGTCTTCCACGACCAAAACGCAGCAGAACTCGCCATCTGCGGCGGCATCTCGGGCTCCGTCGCCGCCTGCCACGGAAACCCCTCCACCACCGTCGGCCAGGCCGGCTCCGCCCGCTTCGCCCTCAAGACCACCGTCGAGGGCGCCAGCATCACCATTTCCAAGAACAAGTGGGAGCAGTGCGTCCGCGCCGCCCGCGACAAGTGCCCCACCGGCAGCCTCCGCGCCGTCTGCGCCGGCGGCGCGACGGCCGGCGATGTGGAGTTTACGCTCAAGAACTCGTTTGGCATGGACGACTTGTAAATGCAACGGAAGCCCCCAATGTGGCCTTCACTTTTTGCGTGCTCTGGCGGTGGATGAGGGGATGTTATCGTATCTGATGTGTTTTTTCCTTTCTTACTTTCTTCTCACAGAGGTTATTCACTTGACTTGGATACCTCGTTTTTCTTCTTGCTATAGGCATTTTCGATGCCGTGGCTTCATGATTTTGATGAAAAGGGTTCCGGGATAGGAGTTTGTTTGCCGTCTTCCAGGGGCAACATCTTCAACAGTATATATATATATATTGCGCTTGTAAGACACATGCGCATCTGTACAAATGCCTTTTATAGGACTTTGTTAAAAATCCAGACTCGTTGGCGATCAAGGCCGTCCAATTCAAATCACTTTTTTCATCCTTTTTAAAATAAACTTGACAAAGGGGGGTATCATGACGCCTCGCAATTCCAGTTTCCATGCTTGTCCTGATATCCAAACACACCGTGCGTGGCAATGGCAATAGCGTGAGCCCCTACCAAAGCCCTAGCAATACCCAACAAGTTCTCTTAAATGCCATACCTCGTGAAACACTCCTCCCGATGCGTCTCAAGACAATCCAAGGCACATACCCTCGTCCCGCACTTCATACACTTAACCCGGCCCCAATACCCACACACCTCGCAAAAAGTCCGCTCAGGATACCGCGCATCGTCGTCGCCCCACTCGGCCCTCGCCTCCCAAAAGCTCAACATCGGCCGCGAAAGCAACCACTTGAGCTCCTCGTCCGTCGGCATCGCAGGCACCCGCGATACCAGCAGCGGATCGTCGTCACCAGGATGCGGCGCCGGGCCCGGTTTCTCATAGGGCGTCAGTACCGGGCCTGACGCCGTTGTTGCCGTCGCGGAGTCCTCCGGGGCTACTGACGGCGCGGGCGTCATCTCGACGTCTTCCGGTTCCGCGGGTGTCTTGGGCGTCGATGTCTTGGAGCGCTTGGCGGCGTTGCGCTTGGTGTGCTGGTTCGGATGGGGCGGCTTGTTGGCCGGTTTGGCTGTGTGCTGGTTCGGGTGCGGAATGGGCGCGTTTCCGGCGTGGGAGAGGAGGGCGAGGTGGTCGTCGCAGTGGTTGTGGAAGGTCTTTTGGGATTGGAGGATTTTGCGAATCGCTGGCGTGCTCTTGTTCTGGCCTGTGGTCCGTCGTCAGTTTGGCTGTCATGTTGCGCTTTACTGTATACTGCCTCCACGGCGCATTGGAAAAGGGTGAATGGAGGGGCAGGCATACCTCTCGCGGCCTTGGCTGGGATGGGTATCGAGGCATCACGACCGCCGTCGCGATCCAGCTGCTCGAGCTCCTTGCGGATCTTGGCTTCCTGCCGTACGGTAAGGTCCGAGGCGGAAGGGTTTGCCTTGTTGCGGGCGGCGCGCTTGCGGTTCGCGGGTTGAAGGGCCGCGGCGGCCGGGTTAAGGCCTGTGTCGGGAACGTAGGCCCATCCCGGGGCGTTTGTGACTTTGTTGCTGGCGAGCTCGTAGACGCCAAAGTTGTTCATTTCGAGGTTGGAGGTGTTGTGGCAGGGTTTTGGAGTGGGTGGAGGAGTGTGGTGGGTGGTTCATGGGTATTGGTGTTGGTGGTTTGCCTTGGAGCTCTCCGGAGAGTCCCTGAGCTTGAACTTTTTCTTGTAGCGAATCAGAATAGACGACGTTAAGTGGCAGATTATTGGCCAATGAGAGTTTGTTGGTTACAGACAAGCATTGAGCTGAGAGCTTACCCAGATTGTAAGTCGAGGCCTCGGTAACTTGCTATCAATGATCAAACACCTACAGACCTGGTTCGGAGTAAACAATTCAATCAGCATTGAAAAGGTATCTCGCGGCCGTGACAAGTTTCCATACCCTCAGAAGCCGACAAGTGCCCAAAGCGCCCTTGAGCTGCATTCCCGAGCCCCCTTCAGTGGATCATGAAGCCACTCCCCAGAGTCCCAGACAATCCCCAGCAAAAGCCGGCTGCTCGGCCGCACAGCTCTGGCCAATGGGATACCGTCAATGGCGTCCCGGCTAATCCCGCCCTCTATGCTCTCGCTGGTCCGGCGCAGGCGGAGGCGGTACCTGACTGAGGTACCTCCTCACCTGCTGCAGCGCCGCACCTCAGCGGCGCCGCAGAGAAGGGAAAACGACGTAACACGGCTGGCACAGAGCTTCCAGGTTCCCGCCCAAATTACCCGTACGTCGCCCCCAGAGCACCGACCCGACCGACCTCATCGAACTTGGTCTACGCCATCCCCAAACCCCCCGTAACTTCTTCCACCACCACAAAACACAACATCACCAACATCGAAGCAAGCCGACCGAGCTCCCCCCTCCGCATCCTCACACGCCGCGCCCAATTCCGACCGGGTCGCATTCAATCCTCCGCCTGACAGAACCATCCCTCCCTCTCTAACCGAGCTCTACGCACGACATCACCCGAAAACCACAATGGCCTCCCGCATCGTCACCCGCGCCCTCCCCCGCGCCTCCGGCCTCCCTCTCCGCGCTGCCCGCAACTTCCAGACATCCTCGCCCCTGCGCGACGCCGTCGCCGCGCCTCTGCCGGCCCGGAAACCCGTCGGTGCTTTCCGTGGAGGGTACGTCTTGAGCTTCTTCTCCTCTTCTTCCTTCGGGGCAGCTATTCCTGTGTCTGGTCCACGGGACCCAATTGGGTCCCGTGAGGGTTTTAGGATGCCGATAACCGGCCCATGTCTATTCGAAGAAAGATGATGAGGTCTTTGCTAACGAATCGAACCTTGAACAGTCTGTTTGGCTTCTTCCTCGGCAGTTCCGTCGCCGGCGCCGGTGTCTACTCTTACATCCTCCAAGAATACAAGACCTCCAACGAGCTTCTGACAGAGGATATCTACGTGCGTCATTACATCTCATTAACTACCTTCCCAGCTCCCCCTCGAGTCTCTCCGCGTCTACCACCCTGGTCTCTCTTCCGTGCTGGAGAAGTCCTGGTCGTGGCGTCGTGTGCGTCTTGTGCGCTGCACCGGAACGCCCCCGGTGCTGTCTCCTTACAACACTGCGCGACTATCCTCGCCTTCCCTGCTCTCTCGCTACCCTGGGGACACCATCCATCACCGCCACACACCCTACACAAATATTCAGAAAGTTAACCCGACCGTGTTACTCTAGGCACTCCAGGCCGCCGTCCAGCGCGTGAGCAAGTACGTCGAGGTATTGGAAGAGAAGATGGACGCCATTGAGCGCAAGAGGAAGTAAACGTGGAGGTCGCAGCGTTTGTTGAACAGAGAAAAGTAGAGAGGATGACGGGAGTGTGACGAGGAATCGAATGGCCGAGGGTGACGCCGTGGTAATGGACGGTCGAGGTTTTTTCGAGGCGAAAACAGCAGCACAGCACAATGGTTAGGGCCGGAAATTTTCCAAACAACGTCTGATTCTGTTCTCTTTTCGTGAGGTCATTTCCATTCGGCGATGATGGTGTGTATACCGTGCCGTGGAAGTCGAGATTGAAGAGCTTGTGTATATCAAGAGTGTAACAATATGCTTGCAAGGCGCCGAGTTCCTGCGAGTTCATGCTCAAACGTGTTTCTTCGCCGTTGTACGTTCTTCAAAGGTACAAGCTGATCCCTCGTCTTCTCTCGGTCAAGCAAATTTGGCTGAGCTCCATCATCTGGCAGGGTATATCTGACTACAGTCTTCTTTTCAATCGCTTCCTCTTAGGTTTGGCATCTCTTGCGATCCTAGAAGTTTTCGACAAGCCACTTGTCCGAGCTCCATCCACCGTTCAGACAGCTATCCAGGTTGATTCCATTGGAGGACTTGAAAATCATCATGTGACCGGAGCTACCATTCATGTTGTCAATGGTTCATCTCTCCTTCAAGTCTTTCGCCTTCGGATGAAAATCCCTACCGCAAATGCTGAGGCTCTCTTACCTTAATTAAACACAATTGACAAAGGTTCTCCGTTGGGGTTTTGTTCTCAGATTTTCAAGTTCCCAAGTTGGAGGTCTATTTGATTCTGTTCTTTGCGCTGTCCAGTTTCTTCTCCGCAGTTGGCTCCGGCTTCTCCTCCAATGGTAACACAGGTTTGGAAATATCGTCCGCCGGTTACCCTCGTTGAACACGCCGCCAAGGCTGAAGTCCATACCTAGTCCCTCAAGTTACCGGTGACTTCTCTACCTTCCAGCCCCCCGAACTTCATGCCATCTCACAGATCAGCCCAAGCAACCATGGCTTGATACGTTGCTCTAGGACCATTCGGACGGGCATAGTACCTCGCATCCCAGCAAAGTTTGACGAACGATGGTAATCTTTGAAGATTGTCCTCGGGATTGGACATCCAGGCTGCAGCATAGGAATCACAGCACTATAAGAACTTGGGGGAGTGTACAACCATCCAAGCCCGACTATGTATATAATGTCATTTTCTCTTTGTTACGTCGTGCTTGAGACATTGAGAAGAAAATAAGCCAACCCACTTTTATAGGTACTTTACCTACCTTGATTAACAGATGGAATCCTCGAGTGAAGCGGCCAGGGAGGAGAGATAAGACAGAGCGAAAGGCCCAAGTTTCACCGATAACCGGCCTCCCATAGCTCAAAAGCAAGCCCCTTTTCTTGTCCTTCCACTTGGCCAAAGATGGACCGCACAACCCGCAAATATTCTGGAAATAGTAACAAAGAGGGCATGAAACCTTCCCATGAGGTGTGTGTATACTCAATCATTTGGAAGTCTGCTAAGCGTTTCCATATAGAGCCTTTACAAATTACCCTGGGCCATAAAATGGAACAACGCACTTTGTTGAGGTTAATTGAATACTCACGTTCCGAGGTGTATTTACACATATACACAGTACTCAACCCGCGGCTCGTCTTCCCGATAGCCGCCCACTCACATCTAGGTGGAGTAAGCGACTCCGACAAGACTCATTTTCAACCCCAGAGTCGTAGCAAAACACCCGGCACAGCCGTCCATCAGCATATTTTCCATTTCCCGGAAACATCTGGTGAAGATTTGCACATAAGAGCCACAGGATGGCCGTGTGCTGCTCATCGCATTCAAAACAATCTGCTGTTCCGCCCAAATCCCCATCGCCCATTACATCAAGCTGTCACACTTCCATAAACAAACAAGCAAAACTTTGAGGAATCTTCAGGAATGAAGTAACTTTGTGGCCGCCCTCATCTCCCAGTGACGACTACCACCTAGATTGTTATTCCCAAGCTTTTTCAATCTGTTGCGGCTGCTGAAGCAAGCCTCAGAAACGATACCATGCAACGGGAACAGAAGAACAGGCTCTTGCTACAACCTTGGAAGGCCAGTCACATCATCGAAAGATGGAGTGCGAAAAGCAATTGTGCTAGGGAGAGTCATTGAACAACATGCTCGACGACTGAGGCCGAGAAGCTTTGTACGAGAATCTGCGACTACCCTTCAGCAAGTAGTAGGCAGAGGTGGTGTGTAACTCTCGGTCTTACCCGGTATTGCTCAGTTATCCCCAGTCACAGCCTACATGCGATAAATCATCTCGTAGATTTTTCGAACATTCAAGTAGAAAGGCTCCAGGTCGAGATTCTTTCAGTAGATGGGACAATGTTTAGACATGTGCTCGAATTTCATAACGTTAATTTACCCGCAGACCATAATGCAAAGAGTCGACCTAACGCGCAAGAGGTATATAGTCCCTATCCCATGGGACGTCCCAAAGTGTCATTTTATAGTGAACCCAGAATTCTTTTACAACTCGTCGTGAGCATCCTCCTTGGCCTTCTCGGTCTCCTTAGCCTTCTCAGCCTCCTTCTCGGTGGCAGCAGGGGCGGCCTGGCTCTCCTCGGCGCCCTCCTCCTTGACGGAGACCTCGGCCTTGTACTTGCCGTTCTCCTTGACGAACTCGATCAAGTCCTCAATGGAGCGGGAGCCGGAGTAGGTGACGGCGGCATCCTTGTTGCCTGCGGGGTAGAGCTTGATAGTGGGGAAGCCCTGGATCTCATCAGGAACATCGTTGGCAGTGGCGTCAACCTTGGCGATGACGACCTTGTCCTTGAACTCAGACTTCTGGTACAGCTCACCAAGCTCCTCGTACTTGGGGGCCAGAGCCTTGCAGTGACCGCACCAGGGGGCGTAGAACTCAATCAGGACATCCTTCTTGTCATCAAGGACAATCTGCTCGTAGTTCTTGGCGACAACAACAGCGACGGGGCCGTCGTTGGACTCAGGAATGGGCTCGGACTTGATGCTGGGCTCCATCTTGCCGGAGGAGAACTCCTCAACAAACTTGGCGATGTCATCGTGGGTGATCTTCTTCTCCTGGTCAAAGGGGAACTTCTGGTTCTTGACGGTCTCCTGGATGGCGAAAGAGGGGAACTTGTCGGTGGCAAGGTTGAGGTTGCCGGCGTGAGCACCGAACGCCTTGGCGTCAATGGTAGCGAAGTTGATCTTGCCGCGGTACTTCTCAGCGATGGGCTTCAGGGCAGTGCCAAGCTCCTCACGCTCCTCTGGGGTCTCGGCGAAGATGTAGGCGAGGGGAAGGCCGGCAGACATGTAGCCGGAGTAGGTCTCGGGGCCGACCTCACCGATCAAGGGGGTGGCGGCGGTCTGGGCGAAGGTCTCAATGGCCTCAGCGTCGAACTTCTCAGTGAAGGTGGCCTTGCCCTCATCGAAAGACTTGTAGAGGACAATAGCAGGGGCCTTGATACCCTCGGCCTCAGCAACAGCGGCGTCGTTGACGCCACCGAAGAGGTAGGTGTCGCGGAGCTTCTCGGCGACCTTGGTGAAGGTCTCGTTGGAGGCCTTGTCAGCGGCGTCGATGTAGGCGACAAGGACGACCTTGTCGGCGGTCTTGAACTCCTCAAGAGTGTCCTTGGTGAGGATAGAGACGGCGGGCAGGGACTGCTTCACCATGTAGGAGGTGATGGCAGCAGCCTTGCGCTGGCCGGAGTAGGGGGAGACGTTGTCGGGGCCACGGAATACCTTGAGGGTGGGGTAACCCTCAACGCCGTACTCCTGGCAGAGATCAGACTCCTCAGTGCAGTCGACCTTGACGAGCTTGATGTTCTTCTCCTTGAGGGAGGTGGCGGCCTCCTCGTACTCGGGAGCGAGGGCCTTGCAGTGACCGCACCAGGGAGCGAAGACTAGAGGTCCACGGTCAGTCTGTATTCGACTTGAGGGGAGCTGGGCTAACGGGGAGACTCACACTCAGCGAGGACGAGGTCGTTGGTCTTGATGAAGTCGGCGAAGTCATCCTTCTTCAACTGAGCAACATCGGAGGCGGAAACCGCAGCAGCGGCGGCCAAAAGGCCAAGGGCGACACGCTTGCAGAACATCTTGATCTTGTGAAGAGGAGAAATGTTAGCTTTGGTACAAGCGATTGGTGATGCTATCTCAAAGAGTGGCGATGGTCTGGGTGATTCGTAGAAGCAAGAAGGCTTGAGACTCAACCAAGCCTCAGCAACGGTAGAGCTGTTTTGTGATTTTGCAGTGGTGGCGACCGTTTGCTGCTACCTCAGGCGACCGATGAAGCTTGGTGATAGCTTGAGGAGGAAGTAAAAAATGGAGAAGAAGCTTACCTTTCTTTGATCTGAAGAATGAACAGTGAAGAAAGAAAGAAAAAAGTACACTCGTGGAGAAGGCGAGGCTGTCGAGTCTTACTTCAGACCGTGGTGAATGGGGAAGGCTTTGGTCTTAAGTAGAGGGTGGAAGAGGTTCTGAAGACAGATTCCGGATTTCTAAAGGGCAATTGAGAACAGGTGTCCCTTTTTCCAGGAACCGCCCGTCAGCTCATGCATTCACCCAGGCGGCTGCAGTGTCTGTGGTGGATGTTCCCCCATCCACCCCTCTCCTCTTTTTGGGCTAAGTAGTCCAAGGTCTCTGTAGTCGTATATATGCGTGGTAAATACATGTATCGAGCAGAAAGATACTCAACCCAATCCACACGCGGGCACGTGCCTCCCAAGGTACCTTATGGTTGTGAGGGGCAAATTCGCTTCCACTCCCCTCCCTTCCAGGCACTCCCCCCACCGTTCGACCGCTAGGAACACCAACTTACGGTGAATTGATAATCAAGCCAGGCTGACCTCCGGCCGTTTGAAGGTGAAGCTGAGCTAAGGTAGGAACCGTGGCCCTTTTTGCCGTGGAAAGGATAGTACCTTTCTTTAGGTAGGGAAAGGTAAGCTCAGTTTGCCATCATCAGGTACCTACCTAAGCTTTCTACATTGGCATTACGCTTCAAAGTCCCCTTTCTGCTTCCAAGTCTCCGCCAGTGCATAAAGAAGATGCTAGAGCTCCACGATCCGCTTGTCAGCAGTCCTTTGAGGCTCTCAGCCTCAAAGGCGAAATAGGCCGGGGGGCAAACGCGCTCGGAGGCCGTTGTTATTGACAGCCCGCCTCCCTTTACTCGCGTTCCGCCTTATACCTGGGCGGTCTGAGACAGACGGGACATCGTTGATCGAGGAATGGCTTTCAACATGGCACAGGCATTGGCGATGGCACAGGCAGCATGAGGCAGGACATCTGCCCCTCAAACCACGTCTTCTCTCCGACCTCCATCCCATGTTCTCCCAGTTCCAGCACGGACCAGCTCGGTGCGCGCCAGGCTCGGGTTGGTTGTGACGGGAGTGTGTGGTGGTGGTGGACTTATTCCATTCCCCGTTTGTGTCTCTTGCTCCTTCCTCTACCGTGAGAGGAATGCAACGCAGACACAGCCAACAACGGGGTCCGTCGGTCTTGGGGGCGGCAAGCTTTCCTAACGTCCCAAAGGACACATTTCCACGTTTTGCCGTGTACAAGTGTAGCAACAAGCTCTTCGGTGTATTTGTTGCCTTGCAAGCTTGTCCATACCGGCACAAGGAGCATCCCTCTTGCCATTGGATCTGTCCGTGGGATTCCAACGTCTCCACCACCCGCCAAGCTGCCCTGCCGGCTCGAGATCCATCGGCAATGCTACCGTGGAGCAGATCACTAAGCCAGATCTGGCCAGTTTCGGCAGCTTCTTATTTGGTGCTTCGACTCGCAGTCCGATAAAAGAGTGGAGGTGGCTGCTGCGAGAAGCTCCAGCCACCCATTATCGCTCACGCTGCTCTACTGGATACCGTGGTGAAACCTCCCAGCCTCATTTCCAGGGTCCAACATGGCAATATCGACGCAAACCATAATTGCACCTGCGATGCTGCATCTGGACCTGTTGTGGGGTTTGAGTTGGGCGTTGCCGGAAACCACGGCAACACTTTTGAGCGACGGCAGAGCTATTCAGATGCAAGAGACAAACCCACAAGGCTCGAAAAGTAGTACTCACATCGCCACATTTACGGATAGTATTTTCGCCTCTACGGAATAAATCCCAAAATGCTACTCGGTCATGTCCGTTTGCTTCGCTGCCTGCAAAGTGGAACCGTGTCCCGAACAACGCAGCGGCTGACATGCTCCGCGCCGCCCCAAATTCTCCATCTTATCTTTGCCTCCGACCCGGCCGCTCCGCCGCAAGTGGGGTCCTGACGAGGAAGCTTTCAGAATCCGTCTCATGGTTTGTGCTATGCAAATGGTCAGACAAGACACATGCTGGCTGGAGCGCCGCTCGTTGGCATCGTATTCCAATTTCCGTATATTATCTCGTAAACCATTTGTCGTGTCACTGAGTCGTTGAACCGTCAATGGGGCTGAAATGCGAAAAGGACAGATGTCAGTTCCCTAGGGTAAACGTGAGCATTGTACCCGTACTTTATCCCATATCGAATCTCGCCCAGGAAATTACCCACCACATAAACCGGCTGATCCTCAAGATGAATACCTAAATGGGCAAGTACCTCTAGATGACAGGCCAATCAAGCCATCGTATCCTCGGGGTTGTCAGGTTCAGCGACTCAACTGTCAGTTACCCTCTCGTTTTTGTAAGATATGGATTGATAGTCGACGACCATCCATACTCAGTAGTCGATCGGTCGTCTGCCTCTCGTTTTTGAGGTTGAAAACCCTCACCTGCACATCGTGGACGGATAACAGATAGCGATGAGCACTCATTGCAAGCTTAGTCGTCTTCTCGCAAGTCTTGGCCCCAACCAAGACTTGTTCGGATAGCTTGCAGTAAGAGACAGTTCAATGCTCTTGATATGCTCGAACAGCAGCTTCATGCCGTCTTTCCTTCCATCATCCCATCTTGCTAGCCACGAGGATGTTCAAATATTGGTAAACTCCTTGGAGAATGCGACTTCCTTCGTTGCAGCCCTCAGCCAGGAGCTCCTCCTCCTCCTCCATGCCAACATACTATGACTGGGGAAAGAAGTATTTTTATGAGGTAGCTGGTAAGGTAAGGTACTTACTTGGAGGAGTGCCTTCCTGGTGAGTTTGAATCATCACGAGGTAGGTACTCTCTTGCGGTGGCGAACCAAATGAGCCTGCCTGCCTCTTCCGCATCGTCGTCCTTTCCCATTTCGAGTTCATGAAGGAGTCAACGTCAACTGACATCTACTCCGGTGCCAATGCTGCCAAAATGCTCGTCCGACACAACGCCCAACCATGCCAGCCTGCCGGCCTCAACATAGCTTCATGTCGACTCTTTGGGGTCTCTCCAGTGCCCGACGATTTTGCTCTGTCCTCTAAGTAGAGATACTTCATATTACCGTCCTGCCCGTGCCAAAAATCGGCCAAAGTCTCTCCAAATGGAGAACGTTCACGTTCAACGTCGTTCTGCCAGCCATGGATCGCTTCGTAGCAGCTACAAGTCTCACGCTCGACCACCCATTGGATACGGTCTGCCTCGTCGACCGTTGAGAAGCGTCAACGAGAATGCTAGTTTACTTCCGTCGCCAGGTCCTCTCGAGAGCATGCTCAAGACTACAACGGAGACAGGCGACATAGGCATCTTCAGCATCAAGCCAATAGCTCCAGCGGCTACAGTCCACCAATGTGCAAGATCACGGACCGGACTCGACGTTGACACAATCTTCAGATCGGAGTCTCGTGCCAGCGATCGGACCAACTCTAGAGCCGGACGCCGATGGCAAAGCTCTGATAGAGACACCAATTCAGAGATCATATCCATGTACGGCTCAGAAGGCCCTCCATCTTCCTTCTCCAGCTCGTTTTCTCCCAGAATCGATGGTCTGTATCAGCGTTCATACTCCCTGACTACATGTGGTTCTCGGAAATTGTCCAGTAGCAAGTCGTCTGGTACACTCCAAAGTCATTCGAGTAGTGGCGTCTTGCAACGACCACGCTCTCCGTTTCCGTACCCGACTCGATTGAAACGCCCCGGAGTTCGGCCGTCTTCGCCGGCTCTCACAGAGAATGGACTCGTTGACTACAGTAGGATGGTCGAAATAGATCGAATCTCATATGTAAGCGTTCTTGGCTCTTCATCAAATGTAGCGGGATGATAGCTCACCAGTTACCAGAGGACTGTGCATGGCTCGTACAAGCCAACCTTTCCACAAACGCAACGACTTGGTCCCCCCAATGCGTTCCGCGGCGGCATCAACCAATCCATGCCGTCTCTACCGTGTTCCAACTCTTTCGTGTCGCCAACCGGATCCGCTCTCAGGTGTCGTGGGAGCCATAACCCGTGGCGCAACGAGCTTGCGAGCAGACCACAACGACCATCCACGGATCATAGTGTAAGATCCTCAAGCCTGACTTCGGTCATTGAGATGTATTACAGGTCACCCTCAAACTCGGAACCCAACCTGTCACGCACAATTCGCCCCGCAGGATCTTTCTACTACGACTACACCGAAGGTTTTGAAACTCCGGAACACCAAACAGATCCTCGGGAATCCACACTGGCGCTGCCTTTAGCTCCAATTCCCCAGCGAGCATCGAGCCTTACCAAAGCCTTAGTACTTCGAGACGAAACGAAGGCTCGTCTTGACGCTGTCGTTGACATATCTGTGAAAGACTCAAGCGACTCGTCCGGTGATGACTGTCGAGCATTAGTCAGGAAACCTGCCAACGACATCGAAAAGTTACCTTCACAACGCTCGAACTCCAGAACCGCCCCTCCCACGCTGGAACACTTTCCGTTCGAAGTTGATGGGACATCGGCTTCTCGCCCTGTCGACGTCGATGCTGATCCGAGCATGTTTGCACAATTATCACAAAGCGTTGATACTACAGCTTTCCGGCGATCTCAAACGACTCCAAAGCCTTCAAATACCGGAAATGACAAAACCGAAGACGAAGAAAATGTCGAACACAACGTGGAAGACGGCGTGAATCCCACTTGTGGCCATGAGCAGGCGAATGGAGGCCATACGACCTTGGCTAAAGCTGATACTTTCCGTCCCGCTGGGGAACATCTAACGGAAGCTCTCTCTGAGCCCTGTTGCAAAAATCCAGAAGAGCTCATCTCAGGCCCTGACGAATCAAACTCGTCGCGAGTGGAGCTGGTGAATCGAGAGCGGATGTCCAGAAGAGCTCCATCCCACAGTGGCCTTGCGGCGCTTCTCCGCTCGAGTTTACGCCATTCGGTTGAACCTGGCTTATCCGACTTAGCGGCTTTAGTTTCATCATTTGAGCGGATTGCCAAGTCACCATTCATGAGCAAGGATGAAGACTCAACTGGGCTTCACGAGGCCTATATAGATGAGCCGAAAGACCTCAATGCTGAACTTTACCACGATCAACTCCTAGAACCGGGCAATATGGCGGATGAGGCTGCCGCAAGCGGCGGAACCCATCCTGACCTTCAGTGGAGGCCCTTCTTCAGAGGCCACCGTAGAAATCGAGCCCTTGCCCGGATCAGTACGGCAAGTCTTCGAAGTCATACAGCGCCACCAGTCGCCAATGCAGACATTCCTCTCCTCTCCCCGGTGCCAATTTCTAAGACTCGCTTCCTGAGTACGAGTAGCAGTGTCCCGCACTTGATGAAGGCATTACCCTCTCTTCCCAAAGAAGCGCAACCTCAACTAAGACGAGCTTCAGAGGCTTCTGGAGACGATTTGCGATTTCCAGTGAAGTTCTCACCTTTTCAGCTCGAAATCCTCGCAACTCCACGGTCGAGTCCTAGAATTACTGCACATTCAGACGTGGGAGACCATGAGTCTTTCCGAGCCAGCATTGAGCTCGAAGTAGTTCAACCCCGGAGAGAGAAAAAACCGGCGGATTCTGGTATACCAAGCCCGAAAATGAAAGTGGCTGTGGTGTCAAGTCCATCGAAGCGAAAACTTCGACTCAAAGCATCTCGACTGGCCTTGGATGTGGACACAATTCCAGAAGACCAGAGCGGCACAGTGAGACGCCGCTCCAGTGTCAAGCAAAGCATCCTTTCCGACTTACCGACTCATCAGGCCAAAGACCTCTTCACCCCGGAGCGCCATGAGGAGCGCTTAAGTAGCATGGCTTACGGGCGGAAGGGAAGACGATTTATCCAGCTCACACCGAGTGACGCGGAAAATCTACCGGCCCGTGTCTCTCCAACAGCAAGATACTCCAGAGATGGGCACTTGCACGAGCGTGACATCCCTCTGGCGCACCCTGTTGACGCGAACCTCTATAGGTTGAGTGCGTCTACTGATGGATTTGACCTCAGCGATTCCCGAAGCTTCAGCTCCGATTTGACTTTTTTCCGGCCGCGTATCCTCAAGAAAAAGCTATCGAATCTCAGGCTTCGCCTCACCAAGTCACGTTTGAACCTTCGAGAGCGCGTGAACAAGCATACTGTCAGGCGACCCCGACCAACCAGGTTCACCGGCCCGACGAACTCTGACGTGACAGTTGTTCACAGTGAATGGGCCACGGCCACCCCGGGCCAGCCGAAACAAGTGCGAAGGAAGATGAAGAGATGGATTCGGCAAGCTGTCCGCATCTGCGTCAAGGGCCGGCGAAGCGAGAGCGAAATCATCTCTTAGCCATCAGGGAGAAAATGTTGGAATCATTATTAGCGTCATTGGGTGCTTTTCTTGCTTGATTCTCAAGGACATGAGCTTCTTGAAAAGAGACTTGTTGCTGTTTCTTGGGAGGGATATGAGCGAAGTGATGGACCCTGGCCCGAGTAGATGATACATGCGGTTGGTTGGGACGTAATGAGTGATGGCGGGTTTGTTGAGAACGAGACATCGTGAAGTGGCTTGACCAGATCAGGGCCAGACTCACAGAATCAATAAAATACGATATGAGTTAATGCATTTCGCTGTGGTCAGGAGGCGCTAAGCGAGAATTGGAGGGTTTGCATCATGATGTTGACTTTACCGTATCATGTACGATCATATATGGCCATATACGGGATACATGACGGAGGGGCTGATTGACCATGAGGGTTCTCATGGCTTTCGTAACCGGCCCTCACAAAACCGAGCTATCCCCACGGGAATCTGTCATTGTCAAGGTTTCCTCGGTACATATTGTCCACGCGACCACCGTACATTCGTTAAGGTACTCCACCATACCGTTCGTTCAACCGACACTCGTTAGAAACTATCGTGATACAATCCAAAAAGTCATCTCGGCACTTGAACACTCGCTAAATATTGCCATTCGTTTCACCAATAGCTTCACCAATCGCTACATCAACTCCACCAGCTTCACCACCAGCTACATCGGTAGCCTTATCGACAACTTCATCATCAGGTTTACTACATAACCCCGATCAACCACTTCCTCAGCTTCACATATAGGGTTGCTCAGCTTCACCTTTTGCCTCCTCAGCTTCACCTAGAGCAACATCAGCTTTTCACCATCGGCGTCTACCATCAGCTCCATTGAACAGCGACACTACCAAGCTCCATCGACGATTCAATCCGCATCGTAGCCCAACAAACCTATTTCTTTCATCCCTTCCTTCCCTGTTTTCCGCAACTAAACTCAAAACAAAATCAACAATGATCTCCTCCCTCTCCGAGATGAAGAACCTCAAGTCACCCCTGGACCGTCTGCCTCTAGTCATCCAACACCCTTCCTTCTTCGAGAACCCTACTCAGCATTTCTCGTCGCGGTCATCTTCGGCGATGGGGGAATATACTAGTCTCCCCGGTGTGCAACTCTTTCATATGGAACATAGAGGAACCAGGGACATTAAGAAGAAGGATGCGGATGATCCCGTGGAGCGCAAAGATAGCGTCATGACGGATGGAATGGCGGACGACTCCATTGATAAGACGCATGTATTGCCGCAGTCGTCGTCGGTCCATTCATCCGAGTCGGGGGCCGAAGAGAAGACTGAGATCATGAAGGTCCGTAAGATGGTCAGGGAGTTTGATGAGGAGGGGGAGAGTAGTACCGCGCCCTCTGAGGACGAGAAGAAGAAGGCGGAGGAGTTGGAGATAGAGAAGCGTATGAAGGAGAGGGAGATACGCAAGAGGGAGATGGAGAAGCAGCAGAAGAAGAAGAAGAAGAAGAAGGAGAACTGGGAATCCGCGTCGTTGCCCAGTGGTGGCCCATGGGGCGGCGACGCTCGATGGGTGAATGGAGCACGAGGTCGGGGCCACGATGCTCCCGGTATTTTCCTTCAGCCCGAGGCTCCCTGGTCTTCGCCTCCGCCGCAGATGGTTGATGACTCTACCCCCGCCGGCGTCTTCCCGCCCGAGCCGAAGAAGAGCAAGAGACAAACTAAACAAGAGAAGAAGAAGATGAAGGGGGATGCCGAAAAGGAGGAGCTCCTGGTGCTGCCCAAGGTACCGTGGTGCCACCAGAGCGGCGGGTGTCGCCAGAAGCGCGGACGACGGAGGAGGAAGATGGCTGGGTTCGCGGCGCGGTCGGCGGATTTGCTGCGTAGGCTTTGCGGTAAGGAGGGTAGGGAGAAGGAAGATAAGAAGGGTAAAGGGAGGGCGCGGTGTCGGATTTGTGGTGATGAGTTGGGGTTTGCGGTTGAGCGGGCGGAGTGGCAAGAGGATAGAGAGATTGCTGCTGCTGCTGCGATGGGCAAGGAGACGTCGAGCGGCGCTGGTGAGCAGAAGTTCGACGTGGACTCGGACAAGAAGGACATGGATCGAACCGATGCCGATGGTATGGCGGCGGCGGCGGGTGAATCACGCTCGACATTGACGACTGTTCGTCTTACAAAGATCCCAGAGGCATGGTGGACACTGTAGGTGGCTTTGACTGTAGAGTCATCTTTGTATTGATACCCAAGTAATCTGTCGAGAGAGGCTTTCCCTCTTAGTCAGCATGGCCACTAAGGGCCAGCTCATGTAATTTCTAATAGCTAATAGCTAATCAGTCCAAGCGTATGAAGTGTTCCCGAAGATTCAGGGGCTATCTCGTTTCTCTGGATCAGAATACGCCTCCACCGATGATGAAAACCCGTTCCTCCTCGCGGCGGGCCCACTGAATGACCTTGTTGGCGCCTTGTGTGAGTACGGCACGGCTCACGTTGGGGCCGGCTACGCAGTAAAATTCGAATATTGGTGTGATCCAGGCTAAAGAAGTAGCATCCTCGGAGACGGAATGTAGAACGCGCATATGGGAGTGTTTCGCGTGAACAGCGGCGTGTAGTTGATGATATAGGCCTATGAGGCGGCGACGGGCCATCAGGGAGGAGAATACGGGGTCGAGGGCGGACATGCTGAATTGCACGTTCGCGCGGGATTTGTAGAGGAAGTGGGATATCTGACCACCAGGGGCAATGTCTGTGGTCTTTGGCCGTCCAGCACGCGCGGCGGTCTGTATAAGAGAGAGATGGCCCGACTTGGCCAGGGAAGCAGCGACGTTATCGCGCATTTGCTTCAGCTCAAAGAAGGACTCCTTGTCCGGACTAATGAGAATGATGGCGAGTTCTTCGTCCTTGTGCACCGGTGCCTCCTGTCCCGTGGCTTGCTCGCCGTCGACACCGTCGAAGAAGCTGACGTACATGTACAGATAACCACGGTTGTTGAAGGCCGGCAAACATAGGGGAATCCAATTTTCTCCGCCGCCAGCTTTGATCCCACCTGATTCGAACAGCATGTTGAAAATGAGTTGGAGGTCGCTAGGATGCAGAGAGTGGCGACGCGGGCGAATAACGCTGACTAGCTTACCACCGGCTACGATCAAGCCGTACAGAAGCTTGTCTGTCCTCTGCTTGAGGAAGGCATTGTTGATGGCATGTCTCTGAGACTTGCGCAGCTTGAGACATTCCAATGCGCCAAGCAGTGCTGACGGGGAGCCTTTCGTGAAATTATCGGCAAGGGACGAAATCAAGGGCTCAGTTCCCTCAAGTGGTTTCCGCAGGTCGGACGATGGACGATGTACAAAAATGTTCTTCAGGGTGGGCAGCGTCAGTGTCGATAGAATCTGCATATATAGTGCTTCGAGTTGCGCTCGCAGTTGTGAGTCACTCTCGCCGAGCCTACTGATAGCGACGAAGTAGAGGGGCCCTTGTGTTGCGACAACAAATCGCGTAGTTCCAGCAGTGAAGCCGGACAAGGGGTTCTTGGCTCCTTCATAAAAGGATATGAGGGTTTGAATGACGCCCATAGACGAGTTGATCAGTCCCAAATCTCCGTGACGACTGTAGATGGGTTTGCCCGCCGACGAAAGAATCATGTAGTGCTTCAACTTTGCCTTCCACATGGTGACTCGGTCTTCGTCTTTGAAACTCGTGTCGGCCTCGTCGGGTAGATCGTCAAACTCGTGCTCGAACCCAGCCAGATTACGGGTTGTGTTGTCCATTCTCAAGGTTTCGAAGGGTGGCACCGTTGCCGATTGCGACCTAAGTAGGGCCCATGCCGGGCTTCTTTTGTTGAACTCCCCCATCAGCAAACTTGCAATGTCGTTGGGCGGCCGCAGGGTCGGGGAAAAGCTGGCGATGCTCATAGAGTCTTCGCCTTCGCCCAGCGTCCTCGTTGGAGTGGCTTGGCCGCTTGTCGAGGACTGCGCGGGGGTCGAGACCGCCCTGCTGCCTGGGGTTGAGAAAGTGCCGCGGGAGCCATCTGGGAATGACAGGGTCTGGATATCGAGAGGCGTAATTGCAGTAGTCGCGGCTGCCATGGCCATTCTCGAATCTATCGACGCGTTCGATTCCATCGAGGGCCGTGGAGGCAGAGGGGGAGGCTGTTCCTCGCTGGGGCCATTTTCGTGGTCCTCGCCCATGATTGCGATGGCGGGAGCATTTCAGCTAGGTGGTCGGGAAGTGGAAAGAAGCGCGGTGATGATGCAGACTACCTGGAAGTAGAGTGATTTTGACTTTATCTAGAGTTTGGGTCGGCAAACCAAGTTCAAGCCGCCATGACTGGCATTCGACACCTCACCTAGGGTATAGGTAGGTAAGTAGGTTGGTTGGTACGTGAGGTTTAAAGACGACACGGGAAGAGGAGCGAAAGAGGGACCCGACGGGACAAGGAAGAAAGTCGTCTCGAGTTAGCGCAGACCTGCTGATGATGCGTAGGAGGGGCCGCTGAGATCTAGTGGTGCGGCAGCCTCTTGGTAAAGTGCCTTAGTGAGAACGGTCCGCTAATCAGAGTCGGCTTAGGCCCACTCGCTCGGCTGACCTGGGACCGGAGCTGGGCCAAATGCCCCCAGAGCAGGGAGCAACATGGGAATTTGCAAATGCCATGGCCGAGCAGAAACTCCCTTGCCGGAGGAAACATTCCGGACTTTGGCAGCTTACTTCAGCAGACCTGATCGATACATTGGCAGCTGGTTATCTAGATAATAGCAATGCTTTTTGCTGCAAGAGGATGTGCACTTGTGAGAATGCATAGTATCTCAAGCATGGACAAGTGCCAAATTATGGCATGGACTGATTACTACCTAGAATGTTTTGCATGCACGCTATCTTAGTTAACAAACATGAACGGACACAATACGTTCAATTCCCTACAAAGTGTTGTCTCTAGTATCCAAAGATGTGTCTCATATCGTGAGGCTCAAAGGTGGAGTGTCTAATCAAGGTGGAAAAGCGACAGAATGCAAAAGAGCCCACAATTTCCAGGTGCACCCCAAATGCAATGCTCGATGACGTTGCGCTTTATCCTATCTCGGCGCTGATGGGAGAGGGTTGTGCCAGCCTCGTCAGGCGAGAACGGTCGCTAAACTAGTCTGCCCAATGGGAAGCTTGGGAGCTTTCAGGGTGCCCCCACTGTACACCTGTCGTTTGGAAGGAGACATGGTAGCCTTTCGAGCTCAAGCAACGCCGGGCTCCTTAAACCCTGTTCACGATCAATGCATGCGACGACTACCAACGCCAGCTTGATTTCCCAAGGCTAGGCAGCGATGCGATACCGTCTCTACAAGACCAGAAGAACAGACTGATGTACTCACTCGTTCAACCAACGCCCATTCTCAGCAATCATGGCCCTTGAGCCTGGCTCTGGCCGTCGGTCTGTCTCCCCAGAGAGCTCAGGCCGCGAGTCTCCTCTTCCTCGTCAATGGAGGAACCAGCTGGGAGCTGGTAAGCAGTCTGTCTTCAGCGTATCATGGTCTTTATGTATTGATTCTGTGAAACAGAGGAAACCCCGACGAAGGATAAGCACTACCGCAAATACGCTTCCGGTGTTGAGAGGGCTCTTACGCTTTTTGAAACGGCCTTACAGGAATGGGCTGACTACATTTCCTTTCTGAATCGCCTCCTCAAGGTAAGAACTGCTTCTGATGATGCTAAGCGGATCGTCAGAACGACGAGAGACTGATCGTATCAACAGGCGCTGCAAGCCCGACACCCATCAGTCACGACTATCCCTTCGAAAGCCATCGTCGCGAAACGCCTGTCGCAATGTCTCAACCCCTCCCTCCCGTCCGGCGTGCACCAAAAAGCACTCGAAGTCTACAGCTACATATTCGCAACTATAGGAACCGATGGACTATCCAAGGATTTACCCTTGTACTTCCCTGGCCTGGCGTCGACTCTTTCGTTTGCCTCTCTATCCGTCCGATCCCCTTTTCTCGACATTCTTGAACGCCACTTTCTAGACTTGGACCCTAGATCTCTTCGACCAGCCATGAAATCTGTTGTTCTGGCCCTTTTACCTGGTCTCGAGGACGAAACTAGCGAGGACTTTGAACGGACGTTGCGATTGATGGATAGCTTCAAGACCGCGATCCGGCCCGCAGGCAGCGACGAACTGGATGGTCCACACTCATCGGGAGATGACTTTTTCTGGCAATGCTTCTTCTTGGCCTCTATCACAGGTTCAAGTCGGAGAGCTGGAGCGCTAGCATACCTTGTGAGGAACCTGCCCAAGTTAGGCGAGACGTCTGGCCCGGGGAAACCAGGCAAAAATGGCGTTCAGGAAGACGAGCATTCTGCAAAACTCGCACAAATGGTCACCTCGCCGGAACCAGGGCTGCTATTGCGTTCATTTGCTGCGGGGCTTGCAGACGAGCAACTGCTGATCCAGCGTGGATTTCTAGACCTTTTGGTCTCCCACCTTCCCTTACACTCCAAAGTGTTGCAGACAAATGTCAAACCAGGTGACTTGGAGCTACTTCTGCGTGCGGCGGCTGGTGTTGTCATCCGGAGAGATATGAGTCTCAACCGGAGGCTTTGGGCATGGTTCCTTGGCCCGGACCCTGGACCCGGAGAAAGTGAGAGCGGCATCGAGTCACCATCTTCGACAGACCATCACAACTCCTATTTTGCGTCCAAGACGAGCTACTTTGAAGACCATGGGCTGCAACCTTTGACCAAAGCGCTGTTAAGCATGATTCATGTTGACCGCGATTCGAGCCCAGCAGAGAGAGCGAGACCTTACAGAATATGCTTATCACTCATGGATCGATGGGAAATTGGCGGGCTCGTAGTTCCCGAGGTATTCCTTCCGATTGTCAACAGCGTTCGGCAGTACAGAGACCATGCGCCCAGCAAAGCCGACTTCAACGAAGTGTTCCGTAGCGCAAGCGTGTTCTTCGACGGTGTCGAGAGTGGTCTGATTTACGGCGAAATTGTGAGTCTTTTGGCTCAGACTATAGGACCGGGAAACCTTGCAGAAAAGGAACGACTCGACAGGTTGGATTTGGTCAATTTCATCCTGGCAAACTTCAATGTCCGCGAGGAAGAGATGATCACTATTCATGCGCCCCTTACAGCTCTTTCTATCCTCTGTATGCTAGAGGACACGAGGGAAAGACAGCAGAACAACTCTCCCAAGAAGTCATCGCAGAAGACCGCTGACGAGGCACTGCACATTGCTCTGACTGTTTTGGAACTCATTCCGGATCGAGCCTTCCCGTCTGCAGATGGCAGCAAGTCCAAGAGGACAATGGAGGCCGGTGTTCTGGCCTCACTTCCTGCAGTCGAACTCTTGAAACGGATCAAGGCATTCTATGTCGACGAGCAAGGCAATCTCGATGCCGTCCATGTTCCGCTCTCGCCTATCGAGGTTGGAGAATTGCTGTTGCAAAAGTCAGGCTCGCTGGTCTGCGAAGGATTGAAGAACCCCGAATCAGGGTCTGAACTAGGCGCCAAAGGGAGGATTCTAACCGCCCTGCTGCTCAAAGTGCCGACCACTTACCAGCTTGACACGACGTTCCTTCTTTCTTGTCTACATGAGTGTTTGAACAACAAAAGCAGATTGTCTTTTACTTCCTTCAACTCGATTCTATACCTTTCCGCCCATCTTTACTCTGCAGAGCGCATAGAGGTGCCAAACCTGACCGAACTTGTCACACCACTCGTCCAGCAGGCTTGGGAATTCCTGTCAGCTTCGGAACCAAAGTACCACGTCGAAACCGTTAGATCACTATGGCAGCTCCAAACTGCTCTTACATCACAAAATCGCGATATAGAAGCCGCGTTGGCTAGTCTCATCATTGAAAATGACGTTCAGGGATCTTTCGCATCGCGTCCTGCCGATGCTGGCCGCCGCTTCAGCGTGCTTTGGTCTCATACATTGCAGGATTCTAACGCTGAAAGGCGCGGATCCAAAACGCCAATGACCGAGAAACCTCCACAGATCCGGCTGGCTGGGTCAGAGAAATACGATGTCATGTTGACGCGACCTCTATTTCTCATGCTCGATGCCCTCTTAGACGAACGAACCCAATTGTTCATGACTGTCAAGGGATGGCTGAATAGCTTAGTCGGCATCGATAAGTGGGTTTACCTATCTTCGGAGACAATGATCTTGAGCGTTTACTGACATCAACAGACTGTTCTTGCTTTTTGTTAGGAAGTTTTCTGCATTAGAGTTCCTGAGAGCGAGCAACGAGATTGGGTCGGCATCGACCTCGACCAACTCAACGACTTTCACGGCTGAAGACGATATAGACCTTTGTCTCTACTACCTGCGAACGCTATCAAATGTTCTCCGCTGGGCTCCAGACGTGATCTGGGCTGTTCTGGCCTCTACAACGATCACCGTGGATGGCGGCCATCCGGAAGTCGCGCAGATGAGTCAGTTGAAATCTCTGTGACTGGAAGTACCTGACATTAACCTGCAACAGCTGGCCACGAAGGTGATATCTCAATGCAAGAGGTATTCATCCACGTTTGTCTACGGTGCATCGCTGGCAACATCGAACCTTCAGACGAGAACATACGAGTCCGGGCTACTCAACTTCATCGCTATGCCTTGACTGTCATGCACCAAATTCTCCTGAACCCCTACGCCGAGCCCCTGGCAAGCCTCCATCTCGAGAATGTTCTCATCGAGCGCCTCCTCCAATCGCTCGCTGGACCCGACCCCTACGTCCAGGTTCTTCTTCTGGACGTCGTGTTCGATGCACTGAAACTCCGAGACATCATCATCTCCGATGTACCTGCTTCTCCATCATCAGAGAAGAGAAAGCTGAGTCTCGAACCGAGCAAGAGTCTCAGAGTATCGACGCAGTCCGAGACTAAGCCAACATCACCGCCTCCCAACTTGCTCAAGTGTCTTCAGGCTGGCTTGAGCTCTCCCAGCAGTCGCAGTGTTCTCGATAGTTGGGTCAGCTTCTTGACGGAATGCCTGCCGTTCTACTCCGATACCATCTTCCAGGTTCTCATTCCTCTAGTGGAGACTTTATGTCGGCAAGTTTCCAATACCTTCAGCGACTTGCAATCCATATTCCGAGACAACGGCAATTCAAAGAAGGACGATTGGAATGCACCAGAGTCTACGCTGATCTCGCTACTCAACGCTTTGGAGCAAGTACTGGCCCGGGCACACGAGCGGCTTCTGGTTGAAGAGGCCAGAACGCAAGTTGTCAAGGGTCCGGACCAGCAGCCATCGGGATTCTTCGGCACCATGGTATCCGGTGTCTTCACTTCGGATGCCCCACAGGCGCGGAGTGCCACCGCAAATGATAGACTCACGGTGCACCTTGCATTTGCAGATGCTGTTCGGATTTGCTTCACAATATGGTCCTGGGGCCAGGGCGGCGATATCAATGCCCAGGACTTGACCTCTGTCTCGTCTTTCAACTACACATCTCTTCGAATGAGGAACCGGGCGAGACGACTGTTGGAGCATCTTTTCGCAGCAGAGACCTTGGAGTGTCTTGAGACAGTCATCGAAATCTGGCGGAGCTCTATCAATATTACCACGCCTATACCACAGTCAGAAGTGTTCAACCTCTTACCAGCATTGGATGGTTCACGACCAAAGCACACCATTCCTGCCATCTTTAACGCTATCTACAGCAGAACAAACCCTGGGGCATTGGACGCTTCACGAAAATCAACTTTGACAACATCTCTCCAAGACGTTGACCTAGTCACATTTCTGGTTGAGTATGCTCGCTCGCTGGAGGATGATGCGATGGACGAGATCTGGCTTGACTGCATGGCGTTCCTGCGTGACCTGCTCACGAATCCTTTCCCACACAGACAGACACTACCAAGTCTCTTGGAGTTCGCGGCTATCCTGGGCGAAAAGGTTGACAACACCAATTTCGGAGAGCAGCGGAAGATGAGACGCGAGCTCGGGGTAAGCGTTGTTACTCTATCGCCATCTATAGAAAACGTACTAACAACTATGCTAGGATCTGTTCCTCCGACTCCTAACCGCGATATTCACAACTAAGCCCTTGACGTTTTCAGATACGGCACCAAACGACAAGTCGGAAAAGAACCGCGACGGTATTCGCCGCGCTCCCACGATTGCCCTGGTCAGCGTCCTCGATAGAGCCGAGGATGTGGTCGCAATCTTGGCCTCAATCGTGCCGAACCTTCCCAAGATCCTAGTCGAAGCGGACCGTGTACTGTCTGCAGCCGGCACAATTTCAACAAATGTCATCAACCCAGCTTTCAGAGCGAAGGCATTCCCTGATACTGTGTCCAAAAACGCATTAGTCTTACTTCAAGAACTGTCCAGGCTGCCCAACAACCAAAAGACCTGGAAGAAGGATGTTGGAGACGCGTTCAACGATGCTCGGTTCTTCAGCTCGAGTATTGAGCTCGTACGAAGCGACTGGTTGCCGTTGCTTAGACAATGGACCGTCAGTGATAAGGAACGTATGCCTGAGCTCTTGGCCCGCATGACTCCGCCCACCACAGCCGGTATCGTGTTTGGTGTTGGTGCCACTTCTGCTCGATTGGAGGCAGACCGGAGGACGCAGCTCAACCTTCGTCGCACTGCATCACTAGTCCTAGCAGCTACAGAGGACGCATTTGTCACAGAGCTTCCCATCATCACTGATAAAGTAGTGGAACTTCTCGGCGCCACGGCGACGTCTTCACCTTCCTCTACAACGAGGGCTGAGATCTTCATGCTTGTCCGCGCACTTGTACTGAAGACCAGTGCTATCCACCTGGCCATGCTGTGGCCGATCATCAATGCTGAACTTCATGCAGCCATCGCGTCTGTCGTAGCTGCCGATCACAGCACCGCATCTGATACCTACAACAACATTTCTATCCTACAAGCCTGCAAGTTGCTAGACCTGCTCATTTGCGTTGCGCCTGATGACTTCCAACTTCATGAGTGGCTCTTCGTCACGGACACCATCGACGCTGTGTATCGCTCTACCAACTATCAACCTGTTGCACTTGTCGACGAGCTTGCAGAGGAGCTCGGCACTATGGGTGTCAGCTCTTCATTAGGTAGCAATCCGGCGGCGCACTTGGCCACGAGCAGCTCCCATAGACGGCCACTGCTTGGACCTGGCGGCATCAACGACGAAGTCAGCATTGAAAGAAAGGACGAGCTTGTTGGCAAGATCCTACGGCCGTTCTTTGGACAGCTCAGTATCTATGCTTTCGAGTCGACCTATGCAATGGCGCCACTAGACCGGGATTTTTGTGTTCAGGGTTTATTGAAGGATTTGTTCGATGAACGTAGCGTTGTCAAGGCGTTGTAAAAGTAGGTAATGCTTGTTAGAGTGTGGCCCTATTTGAAAGAGCCAGAACAAGAAGGAATGTTCATTAAGGTTTTGGTTGTGTTGTACTCAATGCTCCTGGTATGAATGCCACCATGGCCTTACTCGCCCCCTCCATGCAATACTGCACCACCTCGAGCTTCTCCCCTTCCGGAGCTAGCTTCGCCACCTGTCTGAGATCACTTGTTCGAGGGAGATACAGCGCATGATCCATGGGTTTGCAGGCTTCGTGTAGCTGTTCCAGATTATACGGTTCCATCTTACTCAGATCAAACACCTCGGCGGTCCTGTACCCAGGCCCACCCCAAGGCGGCGAAGCAAAGACTACCGTCTCGGCCATGTCGACCCTCAACTCCTCGCTCAGCTCGTCAGGGCTCTCTCTCAGCTTCTGGAGATAGTCGAAGCAGTCTCCGTGGATCCAGGTGATGTACTCCGCGACCTCGTACAGCTCGGCGTTGTGCTGGGCGCACGCCAGGGTCGCGGCGTCGCGCTCGATGGAGATGACGCGGTCCCAGCGAGCCGAGAGGGCGAAGGCGATGGTGTTGCCGCCGGCGCCGCCGAATATGTCGACGAGGACGCGCTTGATGGGGTCGGTGTGGTACATTTCGTTTGCGACTTTGTTGGCGAGGGGTTCGGGGGTCACGCCGAACCAGGCGCTGTCTGTGAGGTAGACGCCCTCGTCGTACCAGGAGAAGATGGAGTAGCGCTGGGAAAAGTATCTAGAGGTGTTTTGTTAGCTGCTGTTTACGACGTAACATCATCTGCCCCTGAGGAGAGGGAAGCGGCTCACTTTTGGAGATCCCAAGGTACTTCTGCCTTGGACTTGTAGTGATGGCACTCATCCGTTAGGGGGAGTCTGGTGGCGGCCTTCATTCTGGTGGTGATGCATGAAGTACGAGGTATTCGCAAGTCCACCTGTTTTCCAAAATTGAGAAATTCAACGAGTTCAAAAGTCCAGTCCGTCAGACTCATCGAGACAAAATCACATGTTGATCTGTGTAAGAAAAGGTGTCGAGGGTTCGGTGATGAAAATGAGATGAACGAGGCTGAAGCGAGAGGAAGCTAAAAGTCGGGGTCCCACTCGGTGGCCCCACTAGCGTGGGAAGAAGCTTGGATCATCTGCAAGGCTGACGAGGGACCTTGGATGACAGCTTGCTCCAAACAGGGACGGATGGAATGCTGGCAACGACAAACTTTGAGTAAATAACCACCACAAGCCTCAATACCGATCTCGAGCTCCATAAAAAGACTGGAACCTCGCCTTGCACAAATACACAACGATACAAGAGGAAAACTCGACTCGAGCGACGAGCGCATCACCATGTTCAATGCGCTGAACCGCTTCATGTCCCGCCTGGACGGGCAGCAACCAACCCAGCAGAATAACCAGGGCTCGTTCGGTTTCCAGGTCCTCCGGAACACGAACCTCGAACTCAACGTCGAGCCTTGGTTCGACTTCATCATCGGCATCAACGGCCGGCCCATCGTACGTACTAGGTGTTTTCCACATTCTCATACTACTTCAAATACTAATAAGCCACCCCTCCTCACCAGGACAACCCCGACCCAAGCCTCTTCGCCCAAGAAGTCCGCAACTGCGCAGGCGGCTCTGTATCCCTAGGCCTATGGTCCGCAAAAGGCCAACGCACCCGCGAGCTCCACGCCCTCGTCCCCCACGACACCGCCTCCCTCGGCCTCTCCCTCCAGTGGACCCCTCTCGCCGTCGCCGCCAACATCTGGCACGTCCTCGATGTCGCAGCAAACTCCCCCGCCGACGGCGCGGGGCTCCTCCCCTACGGCGACTACATCCTCGGCAGCCCCGAGGGCGCCCTCCACGGCGAGGGCGGGCTGAGCGAGCTCGTCGAGGACCATATCGGCAGACCCTTGAGGCTGTACGTGTATAACAACGAGTACGACGTCACGCGCGAGGTGACGATCCAGCCCACGCGCGAGTGGGGTGGTGAAGGCGCGCTGGGATGCGTGCTGGGGTATGGTGCGCTGCACAGGTTGCCTGCGCCGCTGAACGAGCCCGTCGACGCGCCGGGCGAGATGATGTTTGACGCTGGCGGGGAAAAGGACCCGACTGCCGCGCTATACGGGAACGCGGCTCCCCTTGGCGGTGAGGTGCAGCAGAACCTCTTCACGCCCGCCACGCCTGGTCTCGGCGCGCCGCCTGCTCCGACGGGGGGAGACTTTTTGGTCCCTGCGCAAATGGTGGACGCGGGCGCCGCGGCACCGCCGCCTCCTGCGGGTACGGCGACGACGAGGAAGAAGAAGGAGAGGGGCCACGGTGGGAACAATAACTTTATGGACGACTACTTCAAGGAGGAGGAGAAGAAGAGCAGGGAGGCGGATAATGCGCCCAGCGGGAGGGGCACGCCTGTTGCGCCGCCTCCGAAGATGGGGGGACCGCCGCCGCCGCCCAGAGCTGGGTCGACGGGGCCGCCGAAGGATCTGCCTGCGGCTGAGGAGGCTGCTGAATGATGAAGGAGGGATGAGAAACTGAAGTTGGTGAGCGTATATCGGTTTTATAGAACTAGAGTTTGGGAGTCCGCTGTCATGATGATTCCCAGAATTGCACTTTTTTTTTCTTCTCTTAGACATCTACCGTGCTGTGATGCAACGCCTGCTTGAATAATGTACATTGCTTTGTTCGTTCCGCATGCTCTTGCGGTCGTGATGTTGTAGCTTTGATGCTTCACCACCAATTGGTCTATCCACCTCCACACCGAACCTCTGTCTTTGATTTGGGAGCCAACCCCCTAATCTTGTCCTGACCGTAAGGAAGAAAACCTCTCCTGTTGCTTTATCTGGCATGTGCCCTTAGTTTATGAAGTTGACGCAGAAGAAGTGCAGAATCAAACTGCATGCGACGTAGTCGGCGAAAGCTCTGTTATTGCATGTTAGTTTCTATAGTCTGTGGTCTCTGGGAAAGGAATTGGCTTACCTCTCATGTGATACAGAGGGGAAATCGGACTTGTTAGCCTCTGTGGTCTGGATGCGCAGGGATGCTGGGGACTGTTGTTAGCCATTGAAACTCACATTGCTATGAGTGCGCCTTACCGGTGAGAACGAATTGGCCGACGGTGGCAGAGAAACCAGAGAGGAAGGCGTTGAAGGGCTGTTTAGTACCATTATGTTAGCAATCACTCTTCTGCAGATTTCCACCTTTGATCCGGCAAGGTTCCTTCCTCGATGCCATGAACAAACAACCCCCTTCTCGTAACTTTCGACCAGTGAACGGTATAAGAAGAGAAGGACATACGTAATTTCCAGCAACAACGCAGTACAAAAACTGCAGTGCGCCAACAACGACCAAAAAGGCCATAAAGACATCAATCAGCTTGGTGCGCTGCGGCGTGCTCTTGACGTAGTGGTTGTAGATGTTGGCGATGACCTGGTCCCAGTTCTGGGCGCCGCTGCCACCGGTGCTCTTGGGGGTCATGGTGATGGGGACGGCCTTGGGCTGCGAGGTCATTGTGCCCGGGATCGCGGCGGCGGCGGTCGGTCCTGCGGGCGAGGTGGGCGGCTCGGGGTGGTGGACTGCGGGAGCGGCAGTAGCTGCTTTTTGGGAGGAGGCGGTTCGCTTGGGCGCCATTGTTGGAGTTTGTGGACGTCGAGGTCGGGGGGAGAGGGGTTTGGTGGTGTTTTTGGGAAGGAATTCGAGGGTCTATCGGGAGGTCGGTGTTGGTGGTGGACCGAAAAGTTGAGGAAAGGTCTCCTTCCAGATTGTCTCGATTGCTGGCGTACGTACTGCAACTGCGGCCGACTGCTGCAATTGAGAGCTGGGGGGAGCTCTGGAGGACACGAAAGCTTAAAGCCACAGGGCGTCAGGTGATGGGTGTGGCTGGTGTGGCCTCTTACCCCTGCACAGAAGCGTTGCCAAGCCACGAATCTGGGGTAGCAGTTCGGTGGTTCCTGACGACTCCCGGTGCGTGCCCCTGGGACAGATACCTGTGTCGTGATTAGTCAGGGTCCCGGGAATGGATGAGATCATCCAGCAGCTCTCATAAGCTGTTCTTTTTGAGTGGGCGGGCGGCCGAAGCTTGGACTTCCCGAGGCACCGAAGTACCATTGGAACTTACATCATCTTTGCTCATAAGGAACCAATTGCTCTCTCAATTCAGTTCAACTCAATCGCAAATTTGACACCGATTGAATTTGTTCTCGCAGCCAATTCTCACAATAAAATACTCCAACATGGTACAATGACTTGTCTTTCGGAAAAGAGAACACATAGCTAATAAAAGACATCATGCGCAGTCCTCAGACCTCTCCATCCCCTCCTTCGCCCTGGCCGTACTGACGGCCGGAGGCGGCATCGCCGGCTACGCCAGGACAAAGTCCGTCCCGTCCATCGTCGCCGGAGTCAGCGTCGGCCTTCTCTGTACGTACAATCCCTCGCCTTCTCCCTTTCCTTTATCTCTCAGCATCCCCATCCGCTCCCCCAGCATCCCTGCCCCGCGTTGTCGCACAAGTAGGTTGGCGACATAGTGGACTGACCTCGGCTTCCCAACCCACGCAGACGGCCTCGGCGGCTACCGCATCCAGAACCGCGAGCCCTACGGCGTCGAGCTGAGTCTGCTCGCCTCGGCAGTCCTCGGTGGCTCCGCTATCCCCCGCGCCATCCGCCTCCGCAAGCCCGTGCCGATCCTCCTCAGTGTGTTGTCCGTCTTTGGTCTCTTCACCTTTGGCAACGAGTTCCGTGGCACCTTGTAAAGAGAGAGTGTCCGAGAGGAGCTGTAGGATTGTTGGGGTGAAAAGAGGATAGCTGTTGTTTGCACTGGCTTCGTAACTATAGGAATACAATTATTCAAGAATCTTGCTGTCTTTTTCCTCTCCGCTGGTTCAGACCGGTTTTGATACAGTACATAGTACAATCTTTTGCTCCCTTATAGGACGCCAAACCCTTTGGTAATTTTGGTGTTCCTCCGTCCCGCTCCATGCCGTCGCCAAAAATCGATGTAGTTGCGAGTGTTCGTGATATAATACAATGCCCAGTCTGGCCCATCATCTCGATGGCCAGTGGGACCAGAGGTTCGTTCGTGTCGTTCGCTTCAAGGATCGCTGTTCCCCGTACATCTAATCGAGACCGAGCGACTTGTTCAGCTCCTTTATCCGGTTCTCGCGCTCCTCCCTCTTAGCCCTCGCAGCAGCCCGGTTCGCCTCGGTGCGCCTCGCGCGCGCGCCGCGGAGGCACTCGCTGACTTTTTCCTTTGCGTCGTTGCAGCCGCCGAGGGACTTGAACATGAAGCCCTTTGCGTGGCACTCTTCGAGAGCGACCATGATGTCTTCGCACTCTGTTCCGCGGGAAAAGCGATTAGTATGGACTTTCTCTCTTGTTGGTACGAGACTCGGGGAACGGGCGAGGGGGGAGGGGGGTTTTGTGGTGGCAATGCGACGGGATTTGGATGATCCAGGGAGAGGAGCAGGAGGAGGGGCGCGGATGGAAGCATGACGGGTGCACTTTTGTTGCGTGACTGACCGAAGTTGTCCTTGGTATGCAGGTGAGGATGCATTTCGATTCGAGTTCTCGTGTTTGTCTGTAAGATTGGGAAAAAGGCAAGGGAAAAAGTGGTCAGTCTGTCGGTGGGAGGGAACAGGTTCTTCGTCGTCGTCGGCGTTTGCTTGCGGTTTGTACGGATAGAATGCGCCAGAGGAATTTCCCGGTGAGTTTCAATGCCGATAAAAGATTGGGAATTGACCTGCGAGGGATTGGATAAGACCACTCGGCTCGGTGGGGTATGGAGCAGACAGAACGGCGCGCCGGGCTTTGTGCACTTTCGGGGTGTTCTCAGTCAGTCATGGACTCAGAGAGCGAGCCCGGCAAAAGCTCGGGCCACCCTGAATGCCCTTCTAGAACTTCCATCCCCCAGTTGGTCACTGCTCGGTGGAGGGAGGGTCGATTACCTCAGGCTGGTTCGTTCGTCCCTCACTGAGATTCATTGCCCTGCATCGTACCTCACTTTCTTCAACGAGGTCTCATCAACCCCCCTCCATTTACCTTTACAGACGTTTCACCTTCACGATGGCGGCGCAAGTGAGTCAGAAGAAGCAGCAAGGTACGTTGACTCAACTCACTATTCCCGGCCGTCGGCCAAGAAACACATGAGATATAATAACCCCGCCATGCTTCCATGCTAACCTACTTTTTAAGACCTGCAAACGCAGTATGGCGTCTACAAGAACACCCTCCAACAGATTGCGCAAAAGATTGGCGATGTAGAACAAGAAGCTGAAGAACACAAGTGCGTCTTCTCTCTTTCTCTCGTCTTCCTCATCTTCACTTCATCCCATTCCTTCACCTCCACGGCGCAACCTTGATAGAGGGACAGAGGAAGACCATCACCCATACCCTGGATGATATCGTGAACCCTGCGCCGTTCAGGGAAAGGGGAGGGGCAAGGCACATGATGGATTTTCCCCTTCCCCATCCTCAAACCGGAACTCACTCCGGCATGGCCGTCGCCAACTCTTCGCCTCCATCACACCGCTCTTCACACCTCACTCCTTCAGAAACTCAAATCACAACCCTTGATGAACTGCCCCCTTCACCTCTTCCCCCGGCACACCGCCTATTATGAAAATGATTAGTTTTTGACTTGACTCATTGACAGGCTTGTCCTAGAGACCCTGCAACCGCTGTCCGAGGACCGGAAGTGCTTCCGCCTCATCAACGGGGTCCTCATGGAGCAAACGGTCAAGGACGTCATGCCCGCCCTGACTACCAACTCGGAAGGTCTGAAGAAGGTCCTGGAAGATCTTGTCAAGCAGTACAAGGCTAAGCAGGACGAGCTGGAGAAGTGGAAGGTTCGTTTGGGCTTTGAAGGATGCTCCTTTTCCCGCAACAGGATGTCACTGAGCTGTAACCGATTGCTGACGAATATGGGATTATAGAAGAAGAACAACGTTCAGGTTGTCCAGAACTGAGACTATCTAGGAACAACTAGGTTTGGGTCACGAAAAGGTTCAGTCCGGTGGCATTGGCTTCGAGAGTCTTTCTGCATACACGCACGACGGCCTTGCAGTCTGTTTGCAGCACAAGGACCCTTGGATTGGGTGAGAGAAGATGACTTCCGCTCAGTTTTTTTTCGACCACGAGTTCTAGCTGCAGCCAACACAGAATGGCACAGGGACAGCAAAGCTGTCATGCAAATATCAAAGGCGTCAAAAATGAGGCGGCATCGAATATACCCATGGTTGATGTTACGATGAGGGAGGAAGCCAACTCAGCAATACGTCTCAGAAAATAGAGACATGAAGACCACGCAGTAGTACCAATGCGTTGTCCAACGTCGTAGGCTTGAGAGACATCAGAAGCAATAGATAACAGCGGTAACCGCGTTTCAGTGCCCAACAAGATGCGTACTTGCGAAAGTTGTCAGACTAGCACACCACTCAGGAAAAGTCATTGGCACGTCTGGCGATGCAAGATGGCTGGCTGACATCGACCCAACTGGCGAGGCGTGCTTACTGGCTGCTTTTCATGCGGCCTAGTGACGGAAAGGTGTGCTGCGCGAGGCCTCTGACAACCTTCCGGCAGTTCACGTATGAAAGCCCCCTTTTTCGAGGCTACGAAGACCAATGCCTACCTATTAGTTCACATCGTTCCTTTCGGAAGAAAGATGCTAAACACAAAAGATTTGTCTGCCACTCGGGAGAGAAGGCACACGGAGCGGAGGCGGGCCGGCCCATGCGGCCGGCGACGGGTTGGAACCTGGCCAGACGTCAGATGCTGTCCCGTGTGTGCGTATATGGAGCCCGTCTGTCTGATGGGCAGAGGGCGGTCATCCGATTCGCAAGCTGCCAAGGGATGAAACGTGAGGTCTACGGTGATCGACTGATGTCCCGTTCTGAGGGTTTCTACAGCCGTGATATCATGCTTGCTTGAACTGATGCCCAACGAGAAGCACGATGTGGACGTCCTCATCTGTGATCAGCCGCGGGCTAAGTAGATGCGGGAGGCATCCATTGGTCTAGATTCGCCTCGCTATTCCATGGAGTTTTCTCATAGTCGCATGCGACCTGTATGTACAAGTACGAAATCGCATCCAGTAGGTGGGTTAGCGACATCATGGACTACCCAATGCGGACATGGTCGCGGATGCAAGCTGTGGGTTGTTGACGACCGCCTAGACCTAGTCATGCATGGCTGTACCTGGGCCTCGGATGATGTTGAGAAAGTGTCATCTAGGGTTATAGACAGGGCGCAGAATTTGACAGTTAAGATGACCCAGCTACCAGCGACAATAGTGCCCGGTTCCCCGATGCTGGTGTCGGGCAGTTGAGGAGTTTGATAGCTCACGCAGACTAGACCGTTGTCCCTCGGCGTTGATGTAAGAGACCAGGGTCGACACAAAATGTGGCTCTGAGTTGTCACCAGCTCTGGGGTGAGAGGCAGCGCAGCCAACACATGCAACCCTTTCGCCTGTGACATGAAATCACCCACAACGGCGACGGAAGGCCGAAGTACGTACGGATACCGATACGGTATACACGGTATACCTACCCCTCTCGCCATGATGAGTGGGAAAAGGAGGGGTAGGAACCGCATTATCCGGACCAGGGTCGTGGAAAACAAGAGTGGAAGGTCAGCGCAACGCTGCATCGCTCCTTCTTTTCGTTGCGGCAGGCATCGTCCAATCCGAGCCCAATCCAATTAAAGGGTTATTGGCTCCCGACAGAGCAGAGGAGCCCAACTGCGATGAGGGTGACTGGCTAAGCTGGCGGTTGTCTGTTGCAGCGATGCATGCAGGGTCAGGCGTACTGTAAGGCGATGGGCCGCCGATTGGTGAACGGCGCCTCCTCGAGAAAGATTGGAAGAATTTCTCCACGTATTTCTTCCTCTAAAACATGGTCGATTTTGTCGCACGTCTGGCTGGTGTACCCAGGGCAACCGACGTCAACTGGCTTGGGCTCTCCCGTGTCCCTCTAGAGCTAAGGAAGTATCGTCAGACGTCATGTCGCGCAGCCTTGTACGCGTGTTTCTCAAATGGCCCATTCAAGAGGCTCCTCTCCAGCATTATCGTGCCTGAACAGGCAAGTAGCTACGAGCCAACCAAGGTGCATGTTTCGGCCCAAGCGGTCGTCATCCAGGGCGCTTGCTTAGGCTGCCGTCAGCCTTCTCGTGCCTGACACGGTTAGGTTGGGGGCGATGTTGAGAAAGACAGCTGACAGGTTCGACGGCTTGTTTACTCCAGACGGTGCCATTGTCAAATCAACCGGCGCCCTCGCCCTCCTACTCGGTCTTGTCGCAACGGATGAGCTACCCAAACCGCTACAAGTCGCACGGCCGATATATCCACAACGGCAAAGCTGTAGGTAATTATCGCATTGCGCCAACTGCATCGTTCTTTTGATGACGCCCGTTGAGGGCGATGAGCTCGCTCGATAGAGCTTGCCGATGCTCTTGAGCGGACGTCGTTGGGTCTCCCCACCTCAGAATCAAAGCGATCATCAGCAGACTTGCAAGAACAGAAGCCCACCTCATACTTCCGTCCCGTTATGTCGGTCGTGCTTCATGCACCCGCTTGGCGTCCGCCATGGGCCGGTGAAAGGCAAGGTAGCCGTGCTTGCTACCCTCTTCTGAGCTTAGTGAAGTGGCTTTGCGCTGCCCACACCGCTCATATACGGGAGGACGGGCAGGATGACCAGCGCCCGTGTTGATACAGCATGAATGCATGCAATGACACATCAAACTTTGCTAGGCCAGGAGTGTCGGAAGAGATGGGAGAGGTAAGTAAAAAGAGCTGCCCTTCTTGTACCTTTCGTCTGTCCCATGGTGGTGCCGTCAGACGACGGATTCTTAAGCTTCCGAAGGGTAGTTTTGATCTTTAATCTCGGATGCCTCGTGGTCTGACCGGGTTTTTTGCAGGGTCGAAGATGTCGTCAGGCTGACAGACGCCCGAACTGAACATCCGAGCGCGTGAGCTTGTGGTAAAATGGAGAATGCGAACAGCAGTCGCAGCTTCCAGGTTCGGAGCGCATCACCTCAGCCGCGTGGTGTTAGGGAAGAGGATCGGATGGAAGGGTGATGGAGGTACCGCGCTAAACCTTGGAGGAAGACATGGAGCTAACATGTACTTATATCTTTGGTGGACGTCACATACTGAGAAGAAGTACATTAACGTTATCGATAAAACGGCTGTTGGGTAGCGCGACTTTGAGGGACTTTGGCCTTGTTATTGTGTTTAATGCGCCGGCCTCTTGTCGACCGCACCTTCATTGCCCACTTTCCCTCCATTTCTCCCTTCTGCACCAACCCCACGTTCTTGCAGCCATCAACAAGTACAGGTGTATCCTCCATTCAAGGCGCATTGTTAGGGTCTATTGCGACCTCGATCGAACAACTCAGACACCCCAAAATCATGTAAGGAAAAGAATTCTACAACCCCATGTCGACGGCACTGCTTGCTGGACCCTCTCCCATGTTTCCCCCCCCCCCCCATCCACACACACAACCACAACCACACACAACGCGCGCGTCGAGTGCTTAGGTTCTTCACTACTCGGCCTCTTCCCACTCGTCTCACGCCCCGTTTCCCGTCCCTCTCTCTATCCCGTTCGGGTCAAGCGAAGCTTTCCTCTGACGCGCTTTTGCAGCTGTTACCTCTTGATTTCCCCTATCACGGCTTTCCCGTCCGGTCGACCGGTGTGTAACCATAGGTTGACTCTTTGCGCGCCCAAAGCTCGGCCATAAGTCTCAACGACACGCGAAAATCCGTACTGTACCAGCAAAGGCCCGGCTGCCCACGCGCCTCCTCGACGCAGCGCTCCGCACCTCCGCCCCGAGAAGCACACAGGTACCTCACCTCTCTTCGCCTTGGGGATACCTGATTCGACCCAACTTCACCCACCCCCATCGCGACTCGCAAAACCCATCTACCTTCCGCCTTACAGGTCGAACCCGCGCCGAGCTTCGAGCACCAACCCGGAGGACCGCGCATATCCACAGCTGCAGCAGGGCGATCGAGAAACGTCTTTGCCAGTTCGACGCTACCCTCTCCTTGGACTAGACGTTGGCCATTCCTGTGGGACCCGCAAACGCAGCCACCCTCATCCCGCTTTTTTCCAACTCTCTGTTGCCAAACTCAACCCGGGCAAGGCAGTATACAGGCCACCCCAGGAAAGATCCGTCATAGCCTGAAGTCAAGACAGGGCCTGCCAGGGGATCGCGAGTAAAAATAATCCTTCCCAGGACAGCCTACGACAGGATTGACGCACACTTTCTGCAGCTAAGCCGCCAGACTTGCAAGCCCTACGGACCTGCAACGTGTCAGGGAACACATCATCCTAAGCCCGTCGTGTGTGCGAGCTGCAAGAGCCCAAGCAAATTACAAGAACGCCAGCAGCCGCTGCAGGTAGCCAAATATGTCGGACTCCCCCCAATCTCCTCCCAAGGATGTCGACCAAGGTGTACAATCACCGGAAGAGGAACAAATGAACGAGGCTCAAGACCCACAGTCCGGTGGACTCACCTATGAGTTCGAGGTCAAGGAGCAGGACCGCTGGTTGCCCATAGCCAATGGTAAGCCAGATCCCATTCCCCAACGAAATCGAGACAACGGCAACGACGACGATGCTTGACCTGAGAGGCTCCGTGTTTGCTTGTGGTTGCTATGACCATGGTCTATGAACTGGATTGGCCAGTCTGCTTGCTTGCTCTGCGCTTCCATTCGCTGTCCTTTGACATTGTTGCGAAATCATCCAACCAAAGCATCACCAAAGACGGCAGCGCAGGGCTATAGAAGCAATCAATGTCTCACGAATCGTCACCAAAGTCGCCAGAAACGACAGGTGCTTCTGGCGGCGAGAAATACGATGAACTTGACGCTAATATACGAAACTTTGCTCCAGTCGCCCGTATCATGAAGAACGCGCTTCCCGAAAATGCAAAGATCGCCAAGGAAGCGAAAGAATGCATGCAGGAATGTGTCAGCGAATTCATCTCCTTCATCACGAGTGAAGGTATGCATAGTTCCTCGCAGCTGCTTTTCCCAAGTTCAGGGGCAACTTGATTGAGTAGATATCTGACCTATCACAGCCTCAGAGAAGTGCCACCAGGAGAAGAGAAAGACGGTGAATGGAGAAGACATTCTATTCGCCATGACCTCTCTAGGATTCGAGAACTACGCCGAGGCCCTTAAGATCTACCTCTCGAAATACAGAGAAGTATGTACAGTCCACACATTGGCTCGAAATTCAGCCGGTATCCCCCTTCTAAATAGGACTAATGAGCTCAACTGACGATTCCAGCAGCAATCCCAATCCAACAGGGGAGAAACCTCCCACCGTCCAGGCAGCAGCGGCTACGGCGCCAACCCGCCGACAGGAGCAGGAAGCTTCCAAGCCGAGCCTCAAAACAGCGTCCTTGGAGGTCAGCAAGGAGATGGCACCGCTGACGCTCAGGGCTATATGTACGGTGCGCAAACTGGGCACAATGGCACCGGCGGCGCCGACGGCTACCAGTAATGTGATTTACACCTGAGTTGGCTGGATAGTGTTTTGAAAGGGCGATTTTTTTTTTCCATCTCGACATATATGTACTAGCTGCGACTTGACGACGACCAAGCCCGGCGATAAAGGACGCCTGGACAGAGGTTCAAGTCTGTATAAGTACGGAGGCAGAGGGTCTCAAGACTACCTGACCACGGATGGAACGGGGCATATGGTTGTATATGAGGGCCTCAGGAGTCAGTTATGGGAAGGGGAGCGGAACGGTTAACCCAAAAGTGTGGAGTGGAGGGGGTTCGTCTTTTCTTTGACTCTTTGTCTATTTGATAGATTCCCCCTTATGGCGTTGCGATTCAGTAAGCCACGCCCGACCAATTCGTGGCTCCGAGGCATCGGCAGAGAGCAGTTCAGCAAGCATCGAAGCTTTTGGAAACGGGCCCGGGCCGTATCTACAAAGCACTGGTAGCTACAGCACTTCAGATAACTTGTTATTCCACTTCCGTCGCGTAAATGAGGTACATGGCATCTGGTCTTTTCTCGTGGTGATCTTGTGCAGCGTAGTCACGGGTTCGAGTTGCTGGCTACTGCTATATCTATCAAGCTCAAACTGCCTACCTACCTATGTTTGGTAACGTGTGTGTAAGGTAGCCATAAGGTATGTTGAAAAAGATGTCCAATAAGAAGCTCAGAGGACGTCGTCATAGGCTTCCAGGTTCCCCAGTATCTTGGCCGCCACTTAGAATACAATAAGCTCATTGTTCCATTACCGAGTGTGCACGGTCCAGAAGAATTCCAGGGGTCTTGAGTGCTGTGAGCCTGGAGCAGCCCCCCTAGCCAAAGTCTCCATGGTGGCATGAAAGTCTTCCAGGTCGAACGAGGCACGTGCGCAGCCCCTCCAGTCTCAAAATTTTCCCCCCGTCACAGCCAACCAGAACGGCGGGCAGCCCACTCTACGAAAGAAAAAAAAAA
>JFFI01000546.1:5641-21598 GCA_001563125.1 Colletotrichum salicis
GACGGCCAGGAAGTTATCCGCAGCCGCCGCCGTCCAGCTGGGGATTCCGCTGCTAAGAAGGCTGCCCGACAAGTGTTTGGCTTAGACGTCCGCAAGAACCTTCCAGTACCTAGGGTAATCGATAAGTACAGCCATAAGATAAATAGGGTTGATAAAGTAACTAGATGAGATCCTACTACTAATATAGCTACCCTATTCGTCGAAGGGGCTAGCAGTTAATTGCGTGGAATTTCCTACTAGAAGTAGTAGTTATAAATAGCTTCTTATTATAGCTTTAGGGTAGCCCTAGGTAGTAAAAGATAAAAACCTACTATTAATAGCGGTAGCTACTTATAGCCTAGCTTATTTAATAGTTTGGACTATTAGCAGGTAGGTAAAGACTTTTACGACCTAGGCGGGCTATAGATAAAAGGAATACCTTTAATCCATGGGAACACCATCAAAAGGGATCTAGGAAGGTCAATTCACCTTGCTCTTATTATGGTAATCTAAAGGCATTAAGAGCCCGCCAGAGTTTAGGCGAGATATCTGGGGATACCCTCACTCGAAAGAAAACACGGAAGGGCTGCTTAGACTGCAATGTACCATTATGTATTGACAGAGATTGCTGGTACCTCTGGCATACGCAGAATCTATAGGAAATAGAGGTACTAGAAATCTATTGGTTAACTCAATAGTTGCTCAAGCCCTTATTGGCTCTAACCCACCCTTGGCGAAAATGGGGTCAGTCAGCACCCGATAGGATAGGTACATCAGAAAACAGCATGCTGTCACCAAATGGCACTACGAGGAGTGCACGCTACGGTGTTCAATCATAAAAGCGGCAGTATTTCCTTTTACTCATGCACAGAAGTCTCATTCTGTTGATCTACTGAAAACAGAAGGCTAGAAGCTACCGAAATTGAGGGAACTGATTAATTATTAAGAGGCTGGTAACAACACTTAGATCAGCCAATCTTGCACGTCTGTATCGCACTACAACCTATTACTGAGCCAAGTCAGGGTTGAACTCCAGTGCCAACCAGACATCGACGTTCTTGCCCTTCCCTCCCTGCCACTTGTGCCACGGGTAAGAGACAACATTGTTGTGTCCACGGACGGCATCGCCGTACGAGTCGCGGTACCACAGACCTCCGTGCTCATTGAGACGGGGAAGCGGGACCTTATCGAAATCATCCGGCCCGGCAGACTCAGGCTCTTTGCCTTCCATGAGCCTCCACATGCCTCCGGTCTCGGTTCCAGGAGAGAGACAGATGTGGATCTCCTGGAAGATGTCGTTACCGTGGTTGTGAACGCCACAGTTGACATTGTGTCCTGTGAATAGTATGGTAAGCGAAGCGATCGGGGACAGCTTTTGCTACTGAAACTACAAAATGACTCACCGGCGGTCCAGAACTGCAAGTGTGCAATTTGTGACTTGTCGTCCTGGAATCGGAAGTGGAAACCAGACATGTTGGTGAAGTCAACCCCCTTGAAGTTGTCACCCCACCACAAATCCTCGACCTTGGTGAACTTGAGGTCAGGGAACTCCAAGCCGAGTTCTTTGGTGTTGAAAGTTGTCTTGACTGGGACGTCCCCAGCCTTCTCCCACACGCCAGGCTCGCCGAGGGAGACGATTCTCAAAATTATGGCTCCCTTCTCTTTGTCGGCACTGAGCTCCTTGTCCTCGCTAGAGATGGGTGCGATCCGGGGGAATGGAGGCAAGCCAAGGGCCGTACGCGTGCCCTCGATATCAGCAACGGAGCCATAGAGGACCTTGATGCCGTCCTTCTTGCCCACGGGGATCTTTGCTCCGAGTGGGTGAATCTCGATGCTAATTGCGTAGTTTGCAACCTCGATAAGAGGGAAAGACTGTTGACTCTTGACCTCCTTAGGTCGAGCCAGATACACCAAGCCTTCGTTATCCCACACCGTGGGTACGATGTGACGCTCGGTCACGGCGGGCTTGGGCTTGGCAAACTTGTTGACGTGGAGAGTAATTACAGGCTTGGGCTCCTCGTAATACCGAGGAACGTTGTACTCCACCGAGATCAAGTCAAGCCTATCGGTGCCGGTGAAGTTGCTGCGAACGCGTGGTGTCAGCGTCGTCTCAATCAGTCCGAACACAACCTCAACGACTTACCCAATTGCGATACGAGCGGATGATTCTTCTGCAATCTTCCACTTGGCAAACAATCCCTTTTCGACATCGATTGCCTTGTAGTACATGATGCCCTATGGAATGTGATTTCCTGAAGTACTCAAGTGGATAAGTGTTGCGTTTCTACTCACCTTGTTCGGGTTGGGTCCTTTTGTCGGCTGTGAAGTTGAATGTCAGCAAACAAAGTCTCGTCTTAGATACGCGACCTCATTCAGACTTACGACAATAGACTCCATGTCTTTGTCGCGGTCCAATGAGCCGAACAAAGCCAGGAGGAACTCATCATCGCCATCGCCTACATGTAGAAAACCTTGGGTCAGCCAGCTATCGAAGGCCTTCGGCGACAACCATAAACATACCGTCAAAATCAGCACAAACGATGTAGTGGCCGGGGCCGTCGCCATACTTCATGAGCTGGTTGGGTGTGCCATAAATATCCAGGATGTGGCGTCTCCACTGCGTATCTTTCATGCCACGACCAACCTTGGACAAGACACAGGCGGTTGTACCGTGGAAGGGGTCCAATGTGGCAATGTAAGCAAAGGGATCATCGCCGATCTTACCAGCGTCGGCGCAACCAGTGCCCCAATGGTCACCGGATCCCGGCGACAGAGAGTTGGGCTGTTGTCGGTCCTCTTTCGACTCTCCGCTCGAGAGGAGCTGTCGCTTCCACGAGCCCTCTTCGTAGTAAAGCCAATTAGCACCTTCGCGGGATGATACCATGATAGAATCGAGCCCAGTAGGTCCATTGAATCTAACTTGTGTTAGCCCTTGGAGCGTGCGGGTGGGAAGGGTCGACCTGCTTTTTGACCGTCAACTCATGAATGACGGTGAAGTTTTCATCATCAACGATTGAGCGTTGCCACTCAGTGCTGACTACGGTTAGTAAATCATCAGCTTGGGTCAATGCAGTTGACTCACGCATTGAGGACGTCCTCGGGAGCCTGGAAACGGATAATGGGGATAGGGGTAATCTGTAGGTAGTGGTTAGAAATAATGACAGAACACTGTGCCACAGCGACGGCAGACGAACCTTGTCGTGCGGCCCCCAAACAACTGATGCGGCAACAATTTCCATCACGGATCTATCCAAACGTTAGCCAAATGACTTAGAGTCTAGACCTTGTGAAGAGCCGTGACTTCAGGGTGCAACTTCTCACTTTTGCGTAAAGTAGCCAGCCTTCATGCGATGCATCGCAGGCCAACGACCGATCATTCGGAGTTTCCAAGGCTCTTTCCCCAAGTTCTCACGACCGGGGTTCTCAAGCCAGGAGATCCAGCCTCCCTTGGGATCACACTCAAGCATGAATGGGCCGTAGTCGTGACAGACCACAATGTCTGTCAACCCGTTCCTGTTGATGTCAACGGCTACGACGGCAACTGGGCTGTCGAACTTGGCCACTTGGTACTTCTTCCACGCTGTTGTGTCCATGTCAGAACTACCAATCTTGTAATGAAGCGGGATAGTCTAGCACGTACGTCCAGTGATGTCAATCTCTGATGCATAGAACTCCTCGCCTTTAGCTTTGGCCTCATGTTTGGCGGCGGCAATGGGGTTATCGAGAAACTCGATTTCTCCGGAAGCCAGTCCAGATCTTGGAGAAGAGTTAGTATTGATTGGGATTCAAGCGAAGTTTTGTGGTTGAATATTCTTACGCAACAAGTCCTGGAACTTCGCCCTCACCAAACCTGAACGTCTCAACCCAGTAGCCATCCTTTCTGTTGTCTTCAATGACAGCACGGCCGAATTCGGGCACTGGAAGATCGATAGAAGCCATGATAATTTCTTGAAAATTAAAGTAAAGATGAAAAGCTTGAGGTTGATGAACTGCTAGGCCTCCCTCCTGGAAACCACAGCCGTGCAGCAAGTTTTATACTCCCCGCCCCAGTTTGGCTTATCCTAGAAGTATTATTCATGAAATTCACCTTCCCGTAGCAATGGCTGCTCTGTGTCGATAGCAACGCCGTATTCTTCATCCCCGCAGACCGGATCCAGAAGGAATTGAATCAGTCTCACCATGTTGGCTTGCCGGCAGATGATGTCTTGGCTCAGCTTTCCCGCATGGCGAACAGTCGGGCGGGGTATCTGGCATGCTAACGCCCGAAGCAAGCACCGCTAAGTCCGAGACATCAACGCGGCCGAATGTTGTGTCTAGGACAGACTCGATTCTGGGGTATGATCAGCGGGTGATGTAACGATCAGGGTCTGGTGGAGATTGCATGGTGCCGGGCTCGGAATTCTCGGCGAGGTTGAGAACTTGAGACTTGGGAGTGGCACCAGGCAGCGCGCAGTACGGTGAAGGTTGTCCAATTTCATGGTTAACTCTGAGGCTAAGACTGGAACATTTCTTGCACGAGCGCCCGTTGTTTTTTGAAAAGATGGTCTGATCTTTGAGAGGGGCTACGAATGAGTTTTCGACTAGCTGAGCGGCTGAAGTAGTGGTAGGTACCCATATTGCATGCAGACTTTTGTCTCAGCTTCATCTGCGCCTCTATTTTGAATTAAATCTCCAGCTTTGTTGGGTACTTTCACAGATCTAACCAGCGAATAGCGTTGACGCGCGTTCACCCTGTGCAAGATCAGGCGGTGTTTGCGGGGTCCTTGATCGGTACCTGGACGCCAGCGTTGTTTCTAGATTCTTGAGTTCCCATCTTCATAGTCAGACCAGATTCGGTCCAATGGTTGCCAAGTAAGGGAGACATTTGTCTCAAAGGAATTAGTCCCCGAGGCGGCCCGCGGTCCCGCCCCGCATTCGGGGATTTGGGATTGACAGGAGTTCAACGTACGAGACTACATTTGCGGGGTTAAGACCTTGGAGGCACTATTCTCGTTGAGAGACAGCAACAGTTCATGATATGCCTGTGACACTGACGAATGCATAACTGTTAAATTCCTCATCTGAAAAGTCAACTATCCTGTAATGGATGACTCGGCTTGACAAACTGAGTGCTATACTTGAAGATCGTCCTGTGATGGCCAGTTAACCGAGCGCGTTTCACTGGAAAAGGAATGATTCTGTTTCTCATTAGATATTCATACGCCACTATTTCAGGAAAGTTCAGTGAAATGAAACCTGGATTATCACCTCAACAGTATCAAGGAATGAAAACGGCAGAAACGGAAAGGAAATGAACATCCTGCCAAGTATCGATCACAATGCATGGAACCCCCCTGTTTCTGGCTCAAGGGTTCTTGTCTTTGGCTGTGTTTTTGCTTCTTTGCTATGATCAAGAAGTATCTTTTAGGCAAACCACCATATAAGTAGCTAGCTATGAACCCGAATGACGGCAATCATCAAGCTCCATCAATGTGCTCCTCTTGAGTCTCGCTTCCCACTATCTTCACTTAATACCTCGTGGAAACACATACATCTTAATTGTAATTTTCAAAATGGGAGGTGGAGACGTCTCAGCTACCAAACTTCGGGATCACTTCATCTTCAAGAAGGCCGACGACTTCTTCCAGGATGAGATTGATGGCCAGGGCTCTGGCATCAAGCAGCCTAAGTCTGTATCCTACAGCGATGTCGATCAAAAGCTCCCCGATGGCAAGCTCAACCCAGCCTGCAGCCATGGAAGAATCTTTAGATTCAACGATGGATCCCTGCTTCTTGTCCAGTTCTTGAGGCCAAGAGTTTGGAGAATTCGCTTTGATCCGCACAACACAGAGCCATCTCACTTTTCTGACTACAACACGTAAGTCCCCTACCCGGTAACCCTATTATTGGACCTTTTGCCCGCAGAGAAGATTTCCCCTAACCGTACCTTGCAGCCGCACTCTCATCCGAGATACCACCACCGAGCTGATTGGCATCTTGGACAAGTGCGAAGAACTCGTGTGGCAGGTCGAGCTGATTGAAGATGATCAATACTACATCTTGCAGTCGGTCGTTCAGCGGACTCCCAACGCAGCCCCTGAGAAAGAAGTCCAGCTTTGGATTTCTCGCAACCCTTTCCAAATCACTGCAGTTCGTCTTCTGAAGAGTCTTGCTCCCGCTGAGGCGAGACCTGTTCCGCAGACGTTTGAGAAGGATGTAGTCGAAAGCCTCACTCTGCCTGAGAACGAAGGCTTCCGCCCTGCTGTGATCTGGAAGACCAAGCCCCGTGGTCTGCTCTATGGCGAGCATTCTGCTATCTTGTGCCTCGACAAGTCCATCACGGCTGATTACATGGGCTTTGGTGAGCAAGGTGGCAAAGATCTTTTCAAGAAAAAGACGTACATGAACTACTTCAGTAAGTCCAATGAACCCTTTGAAGAGACTTCCACGCCTCAGTGCATCATGTAAGGTAGCTAAAGATGATATCCAGACTTTGACAATATGAGGTACCAGAACGTCTACGGTGTCGGTCCCTTGGATGATCGTGAGCCTCTCTATCACTCGGAACCGTACTGGATTGAAGTAGACGCACAACCGGGCTACCAAACCCAGATCGGAACCTTCATCGATAACTACTCCCAGATCTGTGTGGACATTGGCATGAGGGACCCAACCCAGCTCCGCGTGGCGACGCGTTTCAACAGTTTCCAGGGCATCTTCTTCGCCGGCGACAGCATTCAAGAAGTCATTCAGCTGTACACCTCCGTCGTCGGCAAGCCGAAGCTCAAGCCCCGATACGTCCTGGGTTATCACCAGGGGTGTTACGGCTACGATACGCAGGAGATGGTCCTGGACGCTGTCCATCGATACCGCAAGGAGAACTTCCCGATTGACGGCATGCACATTGATGTCGACATGCAGGATGACTACCGCACCTTCACCATCGACAAGCGCCCGGGTCACTTCCCCAACCCGGAGTGGATGTTCTCTGAGCTGCGCAGGCTCGGTGTTAAGTGCAGCACCAACATCACGCCATACATCAGCAATGTTCCCTCTAGCTCCTACAATACCCTCAATGAAGGCCTCAAGAATCAATATTTCCTCAAGGATGAGCGAGAGCTGGATCCTTCGGCCCCTGGCGCTCTCGAGCAGCGGTACATCCAGTACGGCACCAGCAACCTCTACTTCACCAACCCCAACACGGACAAGCCTGACTACTGGGATGGAGACGACTACACCTTCTCCAACAACTTCAACAAGAGTGTTCCCTTCCACGGAGGCGTCTACTACGGCTGGAAGAACGGCCACCCTGGACACTATCCCAACTTGAACAGCAAGGCCGTCCGCTACTGGTGGGGCAAGCAGTACGAGTACCTCTTCGAAACCGGTCTTGACTTTGTCTGGCAGGACATGACCCAGCCCTGCATCGCAGAGCAATATGGCGATATGAAGTCGTAAGTCAAAATACCCCATAATTTCAATGACTTCCTTCTCATCCGTTTCTGCCTTCAATAGTCTGCCATTCCGCTTGCTCTTGGACTCCGATGGGTGGTCCGGCGACCCCAAGGCCGCCGACAAGAAGAAGGCCATTGAGATCTGGTCCCTGTACAGCTACAACCTGCACAAAGCCACCTACCACGGCCTCAACCACTTGCACATGAAGACCAAAGATAAAAAGAACGATAAGCTCGCGTGGCGCGAGAACCGACGCAACTTTATCATCGGACGCGGCAGCTTCGCCGGTAGTCACCGCTTCGCTGGACTCTGGACCGGTGACAACTCATCCACCTGGGAGTTCCTTCGCATCTCTGTTGCACAGGTCCTCGCTCTGGGATTATCTGGTGTCACCATCTCTGGTGCTGATGTCGGCGGATTCGAGTTCATCGATTCTGAGAAGAACTACCCCAACCCTGAGCTGATCATTCGCTGGTATGGAGCCTACTCGCTTCTGCCCTGGTTCCGGTAAGTCTTTGTCTACGATCCCGGTTGATTATGTCTGCTAATATCTTCAGAAACCACTACACGAGGTTCCGAACATGGATCGACGGCCCCAACCAGGGCAAGATGAGGAAGGACGGCAAGTGGTTCCAAGAGCCGTACGCCTATCAGCTCCACTACGAGCAACACAAGGATCAGTTCCAAGGTCGCGAGGCCGAGATTTACCGAGCAGTCTTGCCGACTTGCCGCTACTTGATCCGCCTTCGCTACTCGCTCATGCAGTTGCTCTACGATGCCATGTTTGAGAACATGATCAACGGTCTGCCGATTGCTAGAGCCATGGTGAGTACCTGTCATTAGTACCACGCCCTACTAGATTTACCAGGAATAACGTATAACCGATAGCCCATCACCGACCATCTCGACCGCTCTCTGTTCAGCGACGATGTATGTTACCTTCTGGAGTCTTGCATCGTGATTGCCACCTGCTAATGCTTTTGAAGAACCGTCGCTTCACCAGCTCCCAGTACATGGTCCGAAAAGATCTCCTGGTCGCCCCCGCCCTTGTCGCGGATGATGCGCGCAAGAAAAAGTCGAGAAAGGTCTACTTGCCGTACCCCGACTCCTGGTACCCCTTGAACCTGCGACCCGACGACCCTCTCGGCGTCCCTCTCGGCCCCGCCGCCTCTGGTGGCCAGCGCATCGAGTACGACTGCCGAATTTCGGACGACGACCGTCAACTCCCGTACTCGACTCCTATGTACGTCCGTGAAGGTCAGTATTCGTCGCCTCTTCCTCAACCTCCTCCCTAGAGGGGATACTTTGACTGACAAGCAATTCAGGTGCCATCATCCCCAAGGTCGGCGTCAGGGACTACGTTGCTGATCCCAGCACGACCCCTCAAAACGCCAACCCCATCACCATCCACGTCTACCCCGGAAAGGACAACGTAAGCGTTGGGAATTCCTGCTACTTTCACCACTTTTTTCTAATCAATTGTCTGCAGATCTACGACATGTACCTCGACGACGGCATCTCTAGGGACAGCGCGCCAAAGAACTCCACGCTGGAGACCGCCGTTGGCGTGCGTCCTTGGTACGGCGAGGCCCACCACTACGACGGTCTTGCCGATTCTCAGGCCAATGACAACTACACAAAGGTCCAGATCAAGCAGGTATGTCACATCCACCTGGTAGTTCCGTCGCCCTACATAAGAGGCAGAATAATTACCATCTTGGGAATGACATACTGACAATACCGCAGTTCACTCAGAAGAGACTCTCCGACCAAGAGGACTACGGAAAGTACACCCGAAGACTCGCAGCCAACGCTCCCCATAACAAGTTTGGCGCCGAGGCCTCCAAGTACATTGGCACAGACTATACCTTTGTATTTTGGCACCGCGGAGAGAGCAACCTGGACTCCATCAAGGTGTATGTCAAGGGCGCGGACCTCCACTACGATGTCAACCACGGCGTCAGAGCGACCATTGTTACCGTTCCCATTTCCGCGGTCCACTCGGAGAATGGAGTCGAGATTACGTTGGAGTTTGACGGTGACTTTTAAGCGCCGCCAGCTGGTTCTCGAGGGCTGGCTTGAGGGCTTGAGCAAAGGTCATTCAGTGTTTGCTCAAGGTACATTCAGCTCAAATAATCTGAACGGTAGCAAATCAATAAGTAGTACATACTCATTATCAACACGCTAGAAAGACTGAACCCTATGCCAGTCGGAGAACCCAATTCTCAGACGTCTAAACCCCTATCGTCAAAACCTGCCGTAACGAAAGTTTATTCTTCATGACCACTTGTCTCGTAGAACGCCAAACCGAACCGCCCTTCCAGCACCGCCGTAAATTTCATTCATCGTCAAGTATCATAAGAGGGATTTGAGGGGGGGTCGAGGAGGTGTCGACACAATTGCTCAGGAAGGGGCATGAATGCCGTGGAAGCCAATACCAACAGCAAACTCGCACTCTGCCCTACCGAGCTCCGTCATAGTCCTGGCGTCGAGGCACAAGAGGTAACTCGTCTGCGCGGTGCCGTCCAGTACGACACTCAGAATCACGCCGTCGTCTTCAGCCATCTGTTCATCGGTACCATCGGCACCGCCAGCGGAAGAAGGCCGTGGAACAAAGATTGGCTCGCCGGGCGTGTGGGCCGTGGGACATTCCCACATGAGAGCCTCGGCAGTATCGGCGTCGGTCTTGACGATTGTGTCGAGCAGGGTGCTGAGGCCGCGGTCCGAGAGGCTGTAGACGTAGCGATGGCGTTTGGTCAGGTGAGCAGGGTTGATTGTGGGGAGTTCGCCGGCGTGCGGGGCCGGGATCGAAGCAACGAGCTCTGGCGGCGTTGCCGTTGTGATTGTTGTTGTCTTTGCTGTTTGTGAGCCGTCGGGTTTGGGGATTCTGAATTTGAAGCGCTGGAGGCTGGCGTAGCCATTCTTGTAGCGATTATTCTCGTCTGTCCAAAACTTCTCGCCGGCAGAGTTACGGTTCATGATGACGTCGTAGTAGAGATTATAGAGGATGTTGAGGTTTTGGTAACCTGATATCTCGCAGTAGACGTCAAGGATGCCGTCGCTTCCGTCGGCCGCCGGCTCTTCGAAGGCGTTTGTGGCATGGAAGAAGAAGCCCGCGGGGGTGTTGAATGAGGCGACGACGCCGTTTCCGTGATGGCGGTCGATAAAGTACCATTTACACGTGTTGTTTTTGTCGAATGGCACAATGGCGTCTAGAATGTTGCGTTCCCAGGGGACAGAGAGTCCTTTGTAGCCCAGGTGCGACGAGGGGATGCAGAGCACGACAAACGACTCTGTAAGAAAGAAACTGTGGATGTAGGCTGGCTTCGCGTCGGGCCCGGTAATGGTTGCGAGAATCTCCGTCTCGCCCGTCGCAAAGCTGGTGCGGAAGATGCGGTAGGTCGACTTCATAGCGAAGGCAAGATTGAAGTTGTACATGTCGCCCGTGACCGGGTCGCGCTGGGCGTGGGCGCAGGACATGGGACCGGAGAGAGAGGGATGAAGTTTTTCTTGCTTGGCAAGGCCGATGGGTTCTAGGGTCGCCGGGTCAATTTCCATGAGAGGACTCGAGTCTGTTGATAGCCAGAGACTTCGGACAGCATTGCGGTGGCCTGGCCCCGCGGGGCCTTGGTCTTTCGTGTCGAAGCCGGGGACGTTTGCGTTGACGGCAACGCAGATGTTGGGGGCAGTGCCGCGGGCAAAGACACCCATGAACTTGCTCAACATTCCAACACAGGGATCGGCTTTTTGGCCAAAGGTGTAGCGGTTCTGATGGCCTGCGGCCTTGATGGAGGCTACTAGGTCGTCGGATTGCCGTCTGGAGGAGTAGAGCACGCGGGTCCGACCACCTGGGGACTCAGGGGGGATGATGTCGAACTTGTGCGTCTGGGCGAAGCCGTCGAACCAGTGGGAAACATAGTAGGTGCCCTTGGGTGTGTCTTCAATCTTGCAGCTGCCCGGGCCCGTTCGGTAGAGGGCGCCAGCGGCCCAGGCCGGGATCTGGCCTTGAACGTGCAGTTCGATGGGGCCGCGTTCCTCGGTGAGGCCATCAAACTAGTTGTGTCAGTTAACATCTTGGGGGAGATTTGTGTGAGAGAAGGAGAACTCACGCCTGCTTCATTTGGCCATTCATCGTAGGGCGCTCTGAGACGGTTCTCCTCGAACATTTGCAGGTCTGCAGCCTCGTCTTTGGCGGTGCGCCTGACGGTTCTGGCTGGGATCTTGGTGTTGGCGGACATTGTGATGGAGGTTGTGGACGTCTTGGTTGTAGTTGTGGTGGCCATTTTTGGAAGTTATCTATGCAACTGAATATGAAGGAGTAGCGATTTCGTGGTGCTGGGTTTGCGGCTTAGTGTGTGCCGTCTAAAGTCCAAGGTCAGTGACATTTGCAAGTTGGTCAATGAGGTGGAGATGGGCACGAGGTAAGATAGGCGGTAGAAAAGTGAGTGTTTTTTCATTCATGAATGCTGTATGAACAGCAAGCATAGAGTGAAAGGTGCCCAAGGTGACGTAAACACAAGAAGGCTGCCACGTGAACTGACGGGTGTCAACCTACGCTATCTTTGAGCCGGTGTTTGCTAGCGACCGGATCGGTGCAAGTGGCCGGTAAAGCTCGGTGTGTCGGTGAGGTAGGGCGGTTTTCGGTAGAGTCGGTGAGCTGTGAAAGGAGTGTAGAATTCGCTATGCAAGAGAAGGACAGCCTTTTGGCCCCCAGGAAAAAGAAGCAAGTTTTGTTGGTCGGCAGCGTCTAATGACCCATGTCAGAGAGGCAGCACAGATGGATGAAACGTGAGCAAAATGGGATCCTGGATGAGCTGCAGAGCGGAGATGAGAATGAGGGAAGAGGGCGGCGATCTTTTAAGTATGGTAGGTAGGATGCATATGTATGTCGACGGGCCATGGGATGGGCCTGCTTACATGAAGGTGTTGCTGCGTAGCATGTAAGGCGATGTACAAGTATTAAGCGCCAGGAGCATTCATCAAACGGGATGAATGAAGCGGTGCCGCGTGAGTATGTGAGATGTATCTCAGTACTCCGTCAACGTAGACAGGTAGCTGTCAGTAAGGACGAGATGGAGGAGACAAGCTGAGTGGTGCGAGAGCGAGACGGCTATTGTTGCGGGAGGCGAGTAATTATCGGCCGGGGGCACAGAAGTGCGGTGAAAAGCGTTACGGACGTAGGAGCGGGTGGTTTTTCGGTTAGTTGATGAGGGGGGGGTGTGGGTGAGAAGTGAATGAGAAACTTTTGGTCGTCAATGGTCGATCAAGACCTCTTTACCCGGCGTGTTGGTGAGATGGGACGGGGGTTGAGATACCCATGCACCACTAACCATGCAACGAAGACGGGATTCCGATTAGCGGTAGCGAAGAATGCAGATTGAGGAATCTCCGATCCGATCAGATAGCTAGTCGAAAGAAGAAAAGCAACGTGATGGCGATGGCCCAATACCTTGAGCCTTCAGGTCCGGCGAAACGGAGGCGAGAAGAAGAAGGGGGTTCACTCTGACTCCCAGGACAACATGACAAGGTAGTAGAATTCTCATGCAAGCCGATTTGGAGGAGGCGGCGCGGGCGGGACGGTACGGCCGTAGCAGGGCGGACGATGGTCAATGTCCGCGGCACCAAGAAGAGCCTATTGATGCGGGTTTTTTACCGAATCCAGACAGCTTCCAGATTGAGGAAGAGAACCATCCTTTGAAGTTGCAAGCCAGTGAGGGTCTGGGTGATTCCTGAAGGTCGTATTGGTGGTGTTGGCGTTGGCGACGGTAAGACTGAGTACGGATGAGAGTGGTATGGTTGTCGCTATTGTTGATGTGTGCTCGGGTGTAGCACAAGCGGCGAAGTAAGTAACGTTTAGTGGCGGTGGGTGTTGGTGTTGTGTAAGCAAAGCGGGAGCGTGAACGGCTTGTGAAGGGCGGCTGAGATGTCGACTGTCTTTGATTTTGCCTTCTTTTCTTCTCGTTTCTCGTCGGCCCGGGCAGATAGGTAAGTATTGTAGAGACAGACGCATGAAGAAGTGAGCGGGTGGTTCATGTCATCATTGATTCGGACAGCGGTGCCAACGGCGCAATTGCAGAAGGCCGAGGGTCCCGCTGCACCTGCCATGGCGTCGTCATCGAAAAAAGTGTCCAGTTTGGCCCTGCCACAGACAGCATGTGTCAAGCTGTCAATTACTTCTCACCCAGAGGTAGTCGACGAGTGCAACGAGCCTTTCCCTCTTCATTCCTCAATCAGCCACATCCGAACTCCCAAAAGCCAAGGTAAAAGATCTGACCGACGTTTAAGCCCCTGGCCATGGGGATGGACCGGGCATGGAGCTACTGAAGAAGTTTATGTCAGGCCTCAGCTCGGAATGTCAGAGTTCCATCGCGTACGGAGAAGATGCTAGTGCGTGCATGTTTATGTCATGTCGGAGCGTGGAGACTTTTTTTGTTTTATTTTTGTGAGATGTGCGATCGATGCAACGTGATCATGAAATGATAACCGACTACCGATATCAGACCGCATTCGCCCAACGTCAGATGAGACCCATGCGACGGAAGGTCAATGTCTCTTTCATTCTCGCGTTTCCTGTATGCAGCGTGCCCACGTCGGACGGCACATATCAGGCAATGGAGCCTCTTTGTTTCGTTTCGATGTACTTCATTGATCAGCGATTCGGAAAAAAACGAGCGAACCTCTCAGCCGGGATTGCCTCATCGTCTTTTCTTCTTCTTCTTCTTCTTCTTCTTCTTCTTCTTCTGAGTTCTCCTTGTTAGTTGGTTGGTCGGTCGATTGGCGGCGGCTGGCTCTGGTGAGAGGTGTCGGTCTGGGCGGGGCGCTGCAGTCTGGAAGATTCAGGTGGATCAAATAAGGTGAGGTACGTACCTCGGAGGGCGGGGGAGACCTGAGGTGGAAGAACATCGGGAACAGCAGCGACTCACGGCGGCGGATTAAGCGAGGAACTCCACTCGGCCGGCGGGACCTGGAGTTACCCAATCCCCCGCTCCGTGCCTCAAGTCCCCCCCTGTAAAAGTACCTGGATACACAGTAGGTTCCCGGTCCATTATTTCTCCCGTCTCCACCGTCAACAGGTACGTATAGCCCACCTAAGACTCCTTCAACTGCCCTGCTCCCATGATCATTTATTCCCTCAACAGATATCTGGTCAACGGCAGATGTTTCGCTTTAATGCAATGCCCGACTGCATACAGACCACGACAAGTAGCAGAATACGTGACCTCTACAACAGTAGCTTGACATCCAACGTCATGTACTTGACAAACTACGCCTCTGATGCAGTAGCAACGGCTTCCGACCCGATGGCGGTATGGCGGCCCCACATGAGCTCCGGCTCTATCCCACACCACCTCCATCAGCGGCAGCCGTAGCCAATGCTTGCCTCAGCCGTGGCTACTGTGTTATCGCCATGTACAAAAAGCCACATATATCATCTACCTACCCAAGGAGTCGAGGTAGCTATCCGTACCTAAGGTACGGTACTTATCTGTTCTCTCATCGCATGGAACTGAGACACGCCTCGTCACACGGCTGGCCACGTCTTGTCGTCGATCACGGGCCATTGCGGCCTACCGCATACTGACAGGTTTTCCAACGTTACCTATGTCAGCAGTGTGTGGTCACTGGTTTGCAATCTCGTATGGGTCCTCCCTTCCTTTCCGTCGAGCGCGGGAAGCCTGCGGAATCGATCAATCATGTATCAACCTAGATTGCACCTCTGATAGGTACGCCCACGTCGTTCAACGTCTGCCGCTACACAGCACCGACATTCCCACTAATTCCTCAGCAGCACGATATCACCTTCATATGCATACTTCAGTGTGATGGGACGGTACTCGGTAGTGCTATCCTGCCGCTGTGCACTTAACCAATACGCGAATGAATTGCTCCCTTTTCACCAGTAAGGGGTCGAAGCTTGATTCCGTTTAAGCAGACTTCACCAGAAAGTCCATCATCCTAGACCTTCTTCTTGATACTGTCAACATGCCAGAGTCTCCTTTTGCCTTCTTGCGAAAGTGTTCGCTTCTTCTATCAATGTTACTTGTCCTTCTCTGGACCCTAATGTCTGCGTTCAAGTCATTCTTCAGGCAACGCAGTCGCTCAACTCGCGGCCAGCGTCTTTCTCTTGCGGGTTTGGCGGCTTCGCCCTTGACGCACCAGCTTCCTGGTGACATGATAGATTCCCTCAATACCCCTTACGTGTGGGCAAAGTCCGCTCAAAGATCTTCAATACTCCTTACGCGAAATCAATCAAGTGGCCCTTCGCAATGCCACCCCTCCAAGCTTGTTTATGGTGGATCCAGATACAGATACGATCTGGCTGCTTTGTCCCAGCAATGACACAGGATTAGGGTTGGTGAATTCTCTGATCGACTTGTACTAATCTCAAGTTTAGTCCTGTCCTTGTGGGCTCAACTAGATTCTTCGTTTCCAAGACTGGACTTCTCCTGCAACTGAGTGCTGTAAGAAGCGTTGCAATGGACAAGCTCCTTTTACCAAGCACTCTCCAAGACAGCCCTTCACTCTTTCAGTCACGCGACAGTA
>JFFI01000551.1:5573-18420 GCA_001563125.1 Colletotrichum salicis
TACGGTTAAGAAAAGAAAAAAAAAAGATTACCCTGGCCAGGCAGGTGCTGTGCTGTGCAGAAAATCCCCTTGACCGCCTTTCTTTGTTTACCTTGCCTCACCTTTTACCGACAATTCCCTCCAGGTCTTGCTGCTGCTGCTCCTCCTCCTCCTCACCGTTGCCTCAATCCCCAAAGAACCTGAAGGAAAGTCGACTCACCGACGTTCATGGGTCTTGCCTGCATTGCGTCTTTCCCCCAAATCTTGAACCATTAACCAATCTTATCCCACCACCTACCTGCTCGTCATTCAACCTTCCCTCAACTGAACCGACAACAGGCCCCCCCCCTTCCCTTTAGTTCAGTCTGACGAGAATTCTCCATCATGGGCAACGTTGTCTCAGTCTTTTCACCCGGCAACGGTCACCAGCTTGAGGGGTCCGCTGCAGAGCTCGAGCAGAAGCTGGCCGACCGCGAGGAGACCATCACTGTCCTCGAGGAGGATCTCTCGAAGAAGGAGAAGCAGTACAACTCCCTTTCCGAGGAGGCCGAAGACCTGCGCAAAAAGATTCAGGACCTCGACTCCCAATTGACCTCGTCCAAGCAAGAGAACAAGTCTCGCATCGCCACTCTCGAGTCCGAGCTGGCTACCAGCAACGACAAGATCAACCACCACCTTCAGGCCAACGGCGACGCCAACACCCAGCGCGCACAGGAGCTCGATACCACAAAGAAGAAGCTTGCTGCTCTCCAGGAGCAGCTTGACAAGGTCCAGCAGGAGAAGAAGGCTCTCGAGGATGATCTCGCCGCCGTGAAGGAGCTGCTGGCCGAGGCCATAAAGGAGCGCGAGACCCTCGAGCTTTCCCTCCGCGACGAGCTCAAGGCCCTCCAAGAGCGCCTGACCGATGCCGACCAGGCCCGATTCACCCTACAAGAGACCCTCGACAAGATCAAGGCCGAGGCCGAGTCCGCGACCAAGTCCCTTGGCGAGAAGGCTGCTGCCGTCACCACCCTCGAGGGCAAACTTTCCGACCTCGAGGGCCAGCACTCCAAACTCAAGTCCGATACCGAAGCCGAGCTCGCCGCTGCCGGCAGCAAATACACCGCCCTTCAGCAGGCTCTCGACAAGCTGAAAGTCGACACCGATTCCGACCTTGCCGCTGCTAAGAAGGAGTTGAGCGATGCCCAAGAAAAGTTCACTGCCCTCCAGCAATCCCACGACGATCTCCAGAGTGGCTCCAGCGCCAACGTATCCGCCGCCCAGAAGGATCTCACCGATGCCCAAGACAAGCTTGCCGCCCTCCAGCAGACCCTTGACCAGCGCAAGACCGAGGCTGATGCGGACCTCGAGGCCGCCAAGAAGGAGCTGCTCGAAACGCAGACTAAGTTCACCGAACTCGAGGATAATCACAACAAGCTCAAGGTCGGTTCCGAGGAGCAGGTCGCCGCCACCAAGAAGGAGTTTGCCGAAGCGCAGGAGAAGGTTGCCGGCCTTCAACAGACCCTCGATGGCCTCAAGTCCGATTCCGCATCCGTCTTGTCGTCCACCCAGAAGGAGCTCGCCGACGCTCAGGAGAAGCTCACTGTCCTCCAGCAGACCAACGATAAGATCAAGGCCGAGGCGGACGCAGAGCTGGCGGCTGCCAAGAGCTCCCTCGCCGAGACCGAAGACAAGTACGCCAAGTTGCAGGAGTCTAGCAAGGCAGAGCTTGAGTCTGCCAAGAAGAGCGTTGCCGAGTGGGAGGACAAATACAACAAGCTGGAGCAGTCGCACAAGGAAGCTCAGTCCGCCTCTGGTACTGAGCTTGAGTCTGCAAAGAAGACCCTGGCTGAGTCCGAAGAGAAGTACACCAAGTTGCAGGAGGCTCACGATGCCGAGCTTGCGGCTGCCAAGAAGAGCGTTTCCGACTGGGAGGAGAAGTACACCACCTTGGCAAAGGCTCAGATGGACTCGCAATCGGCTGCCAGCGCTCAGCTGGAATCCGTAAAGCAGAGCTTGGCGGAGTCCGAGGAAAAGTACAAGACATTGCAGCAGGCACAAGCACAGACCCAGTCGGAATCTAGTGCAGAGTTGGAGGCGGCCAAGAAGAGCGTTGCAGAGTGGGAGGAGAAGTTCAACGCCCTCAAGCAGACTCAGGAGAAGGCCCAAGCCGAGAGCAGCGCTGAAGTTGACGCCGCCAAGAAGACGGCTGCCGAGTGGGAGGAGAAGTACACCGCCTTGCAGCAGGCCCAAGAGAAGGCTGTCTCTGACTCCAGTGCCGAGGTTGATGCCGCGAAGAAGAGCGTCACGGAGTGGGAGGAGAAGTTCAACGCCCTCAAGCAGACTCAGGAGAAGGCCCAAGCCGAGTCCAGCGCTGAAGTTGAGGCCGCGAAGAAGAGTGGTGCGGAGTGGGAGGAGAAGTACAAGGTCCTCCAGGAGACTCACGACAAGGCACAATCTGATGCCGAAGTTGAGCTCGCTTCAGTCAAGCAGAGCTTGGCTAATGCCGAGACCAAGTACAAGTCGCAGCAAGAGTCCCACGAGAAGGCCAAGGCCGACTTCGAGGCGGAGCACACTTCCACGAAGAAGTCTCTCTCCGATCTCGGAGAGAAGCACACCTCCCTGCAGCAAACTCACGACAAGACAAAGAACGACTCAGCCGAGGAGTCCTCCCGCCTGAGCAAGGAGCTGGCGGACTTGCAGACCAAGTATGCCGACCTCGAGAAGTCTAGCGAGAGCGTCAAGAAGGACGCATCTACCGAGCTGGAGGGCGCCAAGAAGGACGCTGCCAGCTGGCAGGAGAAGGCCGAGAAGTCGACCTCTGTTGTCGACACTTTGACCAAGGACCTCGAGGCCTCCAAGAAGGACCTGGCTGCCGCGGAGGCGAAGCACGCCGCCGAGCTGCAGAAGCTGCGCGAGGAGCTCACAAAGGCTGCGACCGTCAACGGCGACAAGCCTGCCGCTGAGCCTGCAGTGGAGGAGGCGAAGCCCAAGGAGGAGGCCGTTGCTGCATAAGTGTGACTGGAATTCGATGATGACTGGGAAGGTCTGTGTACAGAGGTGAAGGGCGAAGTCGACCAGGGCAAGGACATACACCAAACCGAGATACCAAACAAGAGTGCCATGAAGTTGTACTTAATAAACTAATTCCCCACGAACTAGATACGAATCATGACGCGTGAATTGATTTACTTTGCCTCTACGTGAACCTAAGTAGACTCAAGTGCGCTCGAGACTCATGATGTACATGATTACATGCTGGCTCTGTCCTCACCATAGTCTTGTGTCTTTTATGGTATTAGACTGCCTTGCCTACAATCGAGCTGACGGCAATATCTACAGTGACTATCCCGCTAATTATTCAAGTGGGGCTCAAGCATCACGGTCGTGTCTAGGTAATGAAGGTATGAAGACTGACATCAGGTCCTGTTCTATTCAATCATCCGCGTCAGAAAAGCATTGGCTGTGGAATACAATGACTAAATTGAAAAAAATGGAATCTCCTTTGACTGTGAGGGCATTGGTATTCGTACCCATGGCCCTACGGCAGCTCAAATACCCCCGGGTCAGAAGGGAAGGACGTTGATCCCTGCTTCTCCTTACTGGCCATTGCCGACGTGTCCTCAACGAACTGCCTCTGATTGATTGGACGTTGAGAGTTGGCGAGTTGATGTAAGTCTGGAATCGAGCCCATCATCTCGAAAACTCGAGCTTGCCCAGGCTCTTGCTGAGGTACTACATCATCTCTGGTTTGTGATATCTGGCCTCCCTGGAGAGAATATTGAGATGTGGCTTGCGAAAGCGGGTGAGGAGGTCTTTCCCGGTTGTCACAAGGCTTATGGGCCTGTGATCGCAACGACTGCTGTTCGTACGCGATGTCCGGAATGACTGCCTGCTCATCTAGCCGACGGAGTTGAGACGGAGAGGTGGGACACCTAGTGGCAGCGTCGTGGCGAACCCCGGGACTATATGCGCGGAAACGGCCATTTGAGACGACGTGTTCACCGAATTGAGCATCTGGAGGAATGAAGCTAGGAGATGTAACTTTTGAGCCCTCTGTTGTATCTGATGATGAAGTATTGAGAGTGCTGGACTGGTAGGAAGCCTTGCGTCTGTGTTGGCCTAACAGCGAAAAAGACGGCGATGACCACGCGCGGAATTGACGCACCAAAGACAGCGCAGGTGTGGGACTTGAGGATGTAGTTGAAATACTTCGTGATGATATCGCGTGGCGAACCATGCCTGGAACAGACGGGCTATCCATATTTCGACGATGGAGCTCCTCCGATTTATGTTGGTTGCGGAATACCAACGGCCGTTGCTCATGGGCTCTATTTTCCAAAGACATTGCCGAAGTAGATCGATCACCCAATGTGGTCTCCGAGTTGGGGAACTCAGGCGTTCCGCGCAAAGACGATAGAGAAGACACCACAGAGGCTGGTCGATACAGATGATCAGCGCCGGGGGGCCATGGCGACATGGTTATAGATGCGCTCGACACAGACGGCGTTGATGATAATATTGGTGTCATGTTTGCGTAATCCCCGAATAAAAGTGACATTCCGTCTCCATCTGACGAATCTAGGACTTCGCCTCCTGTCTTTCCATATTCAGATTCGCTCCGCGCATCGCGTGTTCGGTCGAGGAGGTGCTCGGGGATGTCGATTGTCGACAATGAGGGAAAGAGAAAATCGTTGGGAAGTTTGGGACAGTCTCGAGGTATCGATGAAGGAGGCGGGGTCGAGAATACGGTAGAGGGCCCCGAGGCTACAGCAAAGAGGGTCTGGCTGGCTGTTGAATCGTATGGTTGGCTTTGCTCGGGAGGTTTGATATCGTTTGGGTAAGCTGGTGGTGAGTTCGCGGATCCTAAGCCAAGGTCAATGATGATGCCGAATGTTCAAAGAGGTCTGGTACCTGAAATATTGGCCTTCCCGATCAACTCTTCCAAGAGTGCAACGTTATCAAACAATATCGTCGGTTTCTTGGCGCCATCGTCATCGCCTTTGTTAACATTTTGAGGCGACGGTGCAAGCAGCGCAATTTGTCGCAGGAAGTTCAATTCTGCTAGCACCGAAGCGTGGTGCCGACTGATGACCGGTCTTTGTGCTTTGAACTGGGCAGAGTCGAGTAGAATCCAGGACAACCTGCTTCTGAACGGGGTCCTCCCATTGTCCAACCGAGGTCGACTCTTTTCCACGATCTCACAGACCTCAACTAGGCCCTTGTGGGTTGTTTCGACGATGCTGTTGACGCGCTCGAGAACTCTGGGACGTCTCTGAAGAAGGGGCAGCAACTCGTTGCGGATTTCGATAAGATATTGCAAGTCGGTATGGCAGGTACGTACAAGTTCCAAGCTGTTTTTAACTTCTAGTGGGACTTGATCCAGTTCAATACCAAAGAGAACGATGTAGTAAGTTGCACGTAGAGCGCTGAGAGGATCCATGGACAAACACTAGTGCTCCTAACTTTGCACGCGTTCAGTCAACTGTCGCATCAAGAAATTGTTGGAGATGGAGCAAATCATGATTCAAACAGGCGTCTCGGACAAGCTCACATGATTACAAGGGACCCGAGGGGGGCCCCAGGCACTATGGACTATGGTTTCTTGCTCACTCGGTACCACAGAGTTGTTGGCACAATGTGCTAGGCTCGAGATGACGGAAAGGACTCGTACCGAGCTCGAACGTGGTCCCGAACCTCGCGGCAGCGATTTAGGTCTTCTGGTCTAGCAGCACTGCAGCATGCATGCCGCATGTTCTAAGTTGGGAGACATAACATTTGTTGGGTCAAGGGTATCGTTGTACCAAGCAGGCTGTGGTACAAACTCGCCCCTTTCAAGCATATGGCGACATGTTTCTCGTGTGGATTCACGGCGTACGAGGGGTCTCGGTGATGTTAACAAGGAGTGAGTTTCCCTTACTTACCCAGACATCGTCTGTGAACTTGGACTATTAGTCACTAACCGACCTCAGTAAGGTACTTAGGGCACTCCGTTGTGGTGTCATGAAGTACATCACGACGAGCTTCTGGACACATCAGTTGTCCAAATATGAACCATCAGGCTGGGGCTGAACATGGAGTGAAAAGCCAGCTAGGCTGGATGAGCTGCGGTGGAGGAGGGTCGGGTGGTCAGATGGAGAGCCAGCATGGATGTAATAATATTGCAGTGGCGGGTGGACTTTGTCTCTTGAGATTGTGATGAGTAACCTGATTGGCGCTTGAGGAAGAAAAGGAAGGAGACTTCGCAACCAACAGTACGGAGTACAGGCTAAGCGCTGGACAGTCCAAGGGGTCTCCACCAGGATCTGTGTGATGGTATGTACTTTTCAGGGGGCAGAGCAGGCTGAGCCGAAGATAGCTCATGCAGACAATGTCCACATCTTCAGCTACCACCCTACGGTGTCCTTTTGTCATTTACCCCACTTGCATGTTGGTTCGAGTCATCATACCCATGTGAGTTCCTAGCTTACTTGTGTTGGTAGACTCTGTAGCCTGCCGCGTCCAACCACCTAACAAATTAAACTTGTGTTACCACAGGTGCTACGACCTGATGAGGTGACCGGTACAACTTTCCATCCTTGCCACTTGACTTATCAAGACCAGGGAACAAGACCAGCATCCTCATTCCCGAGTTTCCTTGACCCTCGCCATACATGAAATGCCAGTCGCTGGGCTGCGACATTACCAACCAACCAAACCTTGCACATTCTAAAATCACTGCCTGAAGGTGATCCGTCTGTTCCTTCTGCCTGATCTGGTCTGTATGAACGAAATGTTTGAGAAATTCTTGAAGAACAGCGGCGAGATCAGCAGCCTGCTGGGCTGCCGCCGAGTCGGCCATTGGAAGGGGAGTTCGTTGGTTGCGACTCGGATGCAATAGAAACGCCGATAATTTACGCCACTGTGATAATGCAAGAAGTTTCGCTAGTTGCTGAAGTTAGCCTCCGAGATCTTGGTGCCCTGAGAGCCCGGAGCATGCTGATACTCACCACTAGGGTTGTCGTGTTGGCTGTCCTGTGGAACTGAGCGGAGAAAGTTTGTCACTGGTTCAGGAAGCACAGAGAATCGGCTCTTTGAGTGGAAGTCTACGCTGTTGAGAATGGTTGTAGAAACGATGTGCTGAAGCCCGATTTGTCGACTGATCGGATTGGCACACATGACGGCTACGCTTTCGGGAGTTGACCCTGAAGCCTGGGGCAATTCCAGTCCGCGAATGCTCTGGACCAGTGAAGAAGCCGGAGAGTGCAATGGCTGTAGATGATAGTGGTTCTCAATGTGAGATCGTAGAAGTTCGCTCAAAGAACGGAATTCATCGGCGATTTCCTTGTCGGAGGTTGCATCTAAGAGGAATTGGCTCAGGTCAATGTCGTTGCTCGACTGGCCAGAACGAGGCTCGCTGTAAATCTTTGACTCCGTTGTCAGCACAGGCTTCTCCTTCTTGAAATTCGTTCCATCTTTCTGGTGCTTTCGACGCAAAAACGCGAGTGCCACAATTGCTCCGATGAGAAGGCCACCCAGGAGACACCCTACGGATGCCCCAGCGATAGTTCCTGAAGATATACCAGATGGAGATGGCCGGGGACAATGTGTTGAAGCACTCGAATTGGAGGTTGACGTAGTACTAGTAGTGAGAGCCAAAGGATACTCGACCACAGTGATTGCCACTGCGATGGATGGTTGTGGATTCGCGTTAAGGTATGGGGTAGCGATGAGTGTCGTGTTGGCTACTTGGGTAGGTGTGCCTGCGTCGGTACGAGGCTGGGTCCCAGATAATGTCAAGTTGATTGTTGCAACGGGTGTATTGACTAGATTTAAAATCGTAGCTGTAAGCTGGCTTGATTCAACTGAGGTGGAATTAGACATCTTGACTATTGTGAACAGGAAGTCCCTGTATCGAGAGAAGAAAGGGGAGTAGGAGTGCAAGATGAGAGACAACGGTGATGAAGTGGGCTTTGCAAGCTCAAATACCGCCCGAAATGAACACACAATAGTATTGCTTTATCGCCACGCTTGAGTAAGTAGAGACAACACCTTCACACGGGGAACTACAGACAATCCTTACCCTGCGTCAAGTGCGCAATACCTACCATTTCAGGCAAATAACCCACACGTCGGTCGCATGTGAAAACAGATGGGTTGAAAGGCAGGCTGAGGCGCAGAAGCTGACAGGGTAGATAGTAGGGGGGCGAAATTGCCTTATCTGCACCCCTTCGAAACGTCGTGGTCCTGTCAATTATCAATCTCAGCCAACCGAAAAAGGTTTCACGGTACCAGGAGATGAATTAGTGCCGTTGGATCGCTACGAAGGCCGCAGCCTCGTGATAGCGCGGCAGTCTGCAGCATGGATTTACCCTAATAGAATCTGACTGCATTATATTGGTTTCAAGCAGACGTCAGAAGGCCTTCCTCAAGCCTGGGATCCCGAAGAAAACGAAAGCGTAAATTGACCGAGCCACCTACATGCAGCTAGCCTTCCTGCCTGAGCCGGGGCTTGATGCAAGCCAAGCAGTGACAATCTCAGGCTGTGAATAAGTACGCCCAACACGCGGTTCTCCGCCTTCTGCCTCCTGGCCCCGAGCTTCCCCGTTGGAATGGAAAGAGTCGTGCGTTTCAATCAAAGACGTCTGCTGCCCTGAGACACACCTCGTCAGTACTACTTGAAAGGAAAGTTTCAACACTGAAATACAGCTTGATGTCTGCATAGCCATCAGGTGCGACTCTTACGATGACTGGTAAACCTGAAATCCTTGTTTCCATTGACCTCGGCACCACTTATACTGGTAGGTTTCTCCAACTCCAGCATCAACAAATTTGCTGACGTTGAAAGGGGTTGCCTGGATGACACCGAGAACACCGATTCAAGTCATTAACGATTGGCCCGGAAGCGGAGATCGTGGAGAACGAAAAGTTCCGACAACTCTGATCTACAACGCAGACGGTAGTCTCTCCTCGTGGGGTTTCATGTGTGCAGACGACGATGAGAACGTCGCCGGCAAGACTCGACGTGAGTTCTTCAAGATCTTTCTCGACGACGAAACCTTGGCAGCAGCGCAGAAGCAAGGCCTTGGACATGTTCCTCGCAGCACTTTGGACGCGCAAAGATTCATCACGGACTACTTGAGACAGGTATATCTTCACATCAAAGAGAGTATAGAAACTCAGTGCGGTCGACGTCATTTTGGTGGTTGGTCGAGTATGGCAGTGACCTTCTTATTCAGCGCACCGACGACTTGGACCAAGATGGGAGTAGTGAACGCTTTCAAGAATGCAATAAGCAATGCCGGCTTTGGCATCGAAGGACCAGGTCATATGGCGCAGGTTGACTTGACAGAGGCGGAAGCAGCTGCAGTCGCAACTCTCAAGACGAGCCCCGTAGAGTTTCAGCTGGGGAACCTCTTTCTGACGGTCGACGCAGGTGGTGGAACCACCGACCTAGCCTTGATGCAAATTACATCAACCGATGGTAATTTCCCGCAAATGTCGCAAATGGCAGCTGTGAGGGGAGTTGGCATTGGTGCATCCCTCATTGATAGGGCCTTTGTTCGATTGGTGGCTCAACGACTAGCTACCTGCCCTGATGCACACGCTCGACTGCCGATCGATTTTGCCAATAGAATGGCGAGGAGCCATCATTTCCGGACGGTGAAACACAAATTCGGAGAGAGAGCGTACATGCAAACCGTCTACAAGATCCAGATGGATGGTGTTTCTCATGACTTCAGTCATCCTGGATTACGGGTTGAAAATGGGAGGATGGTTTTCTCTAAGTAGCTTGATTTTCTTGTTGGCAGACTTGTAGATTTACTGACAAAGGATCCAGGGAAGAGATAAGCTCGCTATTCGAGGTCCAAATCGAAGGCATAATGAGGAGAATTAAGGAACAGCTGGATTGGTTAGGCACAAATGGCCAGCCTCAGCAAGTCGTATGGCCCAAGCATTTTGATATTGGACAAGATAGAAAGGCTGACTTTGACAGGATCACATGGTTTTGTCCGGTGGCCTCGGAAGTTCGGCATATGTTCGAGATAGGCTCCAGCAACAGTTCACCAGTTACCCACATCCGAATGCGAGCCAGATTGCAGTTATTCCCTGCCAAGACCCCCAACTCGTGGTCGTGCGAGGTTTGCTTCTCGATCACCAGCAAAAGATGGAGTCTGGCAATCTGGCCGTACTGGCTACGCGGATAGCCCGAGCCAGTTACGGAATCATCGTCCGTGAAATATACTCGCCAGCCAAACATTTCAACGAGGACATTGTCGATGATTCATTCGAACAGAAACGGAGGTGGGCCATCAATCAAATAGAATGGCTCATTCGGAAGGTTAGTTCCATAGTCCCACAACTAGACCCATGAGCGCGCTGACATGACCGCAGGGGGATGTCATTTAATCCAAGCAAGCCCTTGGTGAAGTCGTTTGATATTCGACTCAATACGGCGGAGACGACTAGGTCATGGGACGCCAACATTGTGGTTTCCCACAATGAGGTGTCCTTTCTGCCGAGCAGTATGAAGCATGGTGAGTCTTGGGCTGTACAATGCATTCTTGACAACATTTGGGGAAGAGAAAATTACTGATTTGTATACACAGCTGGAGCATCGAAGCTTTGCGAAGTCAAGAGCAATCTCACGGGCGTACAACAGGAGCAGCTGATCCTCAAGGAGAAGAGGGGTACATGTTTCTCCCGCGGCTTCAAGTTCTACATATGTCAATTTGATATACGAGTCATTGTTGCGCCTGCCGACTTGCGATTTGAGCTTTGGTTTGCAGGCCAGAAGTTCTCGGGAAACCACGACCCAATCGCGGTGACATGGGAGGACGAAGGGGCTAGCACAACAAGTGAAAAGTAACTGAAGATATGTCGAGGTAAATTGGCCCGTATCTGAGGCTCTATCGAAAGCATTATCTGCAATTTTTATCCGCGTTGTTTGCTATGAGATCTAGGACACTCCCGTCGATGCAAGCGCGTAAACTACAACGCTACGTACCAGAACTCAGGAATTGTTGGGTCTCTGAGCAGTCGGCAGAAAGGGTGGATCTGGAAGGCGGTATGGGCACTTACAAACGGCCCTCTCACTTACATACCACTTCTGAGGAATCGTGGGCTCTGCCCACAACCTCCTCCTTCCACCGCCATACGCAGTAATAGTAGACCATTATTGACACTTCGTTCCAACCGTACGGTTGCCCTGCTGACGTGTATACCAACAGGAATAGTACTAGTGCGTCACCATGCGAGTCAATAAGTTGCTTGCAACCTCGAGGAATGACCCTAATGTAGTATGGTCGAAGATTGATCGCCGATGGGAGCTGGGAATAGCGGGAATTTGTGGTCCTTCGAGGAATGCGCCATATCTGGCAATTGATCAGCAGCCCAAGTCATCCTGCGAGAATGCTGAAGGATGATGATCGCTTACGTTGCCGTTAATGGCGGTTCTTCGGGCTTTTCAGCACAGTTTATGGCGTGTTAGACAGCCAAAGTTCCAGATAGTAATGGCAGTCATTTCGTGGAATGAACCGATTTAGGTATCGTCTACTAATCCATCTAAAGCCTTAGTACGTCTTTGCCTCTCTAAATCCGAAGCTTTTTGCATCAGCCTCTTTTGTTGTCATGTTATAAAATCCTTGGGTCCCAGCCAACACTGTACTCAAAAGTAAAATATCACATTCATCATCCCTTTCAGACAACAGAAAACAAACCCTAGTGTATACACAACCCGCACCTTCGCATGTCAACATCAAACATGGGCAACACCCAGCTAGACTCGACCAGTTGCCCCAGTGTGAACGCCAGTCACGGTCCTGCACCCCCTCCATATTCCGTGATTAATCCCGATGAAGTCCCAAAGTTATCAATCGAATCGGCATCTTCTGGCTCCATTTCTTTGAGTTTGCGATCGTCGTCTATGATGTCTTTACACTCCTCTAACCGAGATGAGGATTGTGAGATTGAACCCAAAACAAGTTGGATACCTCGACAGCTCAGCAACCCTGGGCGCTCGTGGGGTCCACTCCAAGTCAGTACAGTTCCTCTCACCTATATGAAAGCTGTGTCCTGCATGATGCTGAAGACTCAAAGAAACCAGTCGTTATCCCCAGATTAGATTCTGCTCGCCCTCTCAAAGTTCCACTGCCTTTCATGAGAGCATAGAGCCAGGGTCTACGGGCTCACGGAATTTAGGAGGGCTTCGTCGCATTTCTGGACAATTTGACTGTAGCTCAAGGACCGCCTGCTCCTTTGACGATGCTAAACACGGCCGGTAGCATTGTAGGGCTCGTGTAAACCGTGTCCACGATTCCCTCAGAATACTATGAATGACATTAACACTCTTAGATCCAATCATTGAGCGCAACTGGCAGGAGGCGTAGCAAATGTGACTGCTGGGCTGGGGACAGCTGCCACACGAATAATTCGGACGAAGGTGTTCTTGGATAAGGCCAACCGAGACTATTTCGAGCCCAGAGGCCTCAAGGCGTCGATATGTAAATCCAAACGTCTGGCCACCAAGTTGGGCTGTGGTGAGCAGCTACCCGAACTCTCGTAAGTTTTTCTGTAGTCAGAGCAACGGTTCTATCATTCTGACCATGTTCATATCTTAAGTATATACCGTTTAGGGCATACAACGATCTAAAATCAATCGTCGATAATAGGGTCTAGAAGGATAGTAACGAGGAGGGCGTTTGTAATTTATATAGAGACGTATAGATATAGGGCACCTATTAACATATACGCATTAATAGACGCAGTAGAAGAATTCGATATAGTTAGTTTAAAGTAAAAGATATAGATATATAATGAAATTGCAAAGGCCGGTAGGAGCAATGTTGTAATTCGCACTTCCTTTCTCGACGAGAATCCTTAGATGAGGAAGGAAGGTTTCTTGTTCATA